>PVJX010016711.1:0-39778 GCA_004027295.1 Dolichotis patagonum | reverse complement strand
AAAGCCCTGTAATTCTTTCACTCTATGTATGGCTTAATACTATTGTGTTATGTTTGATATTATTGTATTTGAAACTATGCTCAACTATAGCAGAGTAAGAGATATGGCGTTAGCTACTGTTGATGTCCAGTTGACTTAATGTAAAGTACTGTGTTGCCTATGTTGTCCTGTTCTGATCTGCTCTGTACTGCCCCCTTTTGTTTTATTCTCTTTCAAATTAAAGAAAAAAAAAGTGAGTACCTACTCTCACTCAGGATATGTTCACAACATAGATAAGTAACATTCAACAAAAGAAGACAGACTCTTTGTGCACAGTGACATCATCCTGTCATGGTTCCCTCCCACGAGCATCGAGAACAGAGCAGTTAATGGCATTTCTAATGATTTCTCTGGATTCCAGAGATGAGCTGCTCAATCAATGTTACAGAAACCAGCGTGGCCAGTACACGTTTATTAAAAAGATAACATCATTTCATTTTACCTTGTCAGGTAATTTAGTATCTAACACAAAGAGGGTGTCTAAACAATAACAAAGAGCTGGAGAAGAGAAAAATGGTCAAGTCACTCCACTGTGGAGCATCCTAATGACAAAGCCAATCACCAAAACAGATTGTAAACTTCACTTGAGAAGATGCTGTTTCGCTCAACTAAGTGATTTTCTTTGTTTCATTTTGTTCCGAGGTGATGATAAACACTTCATTGATTCATCCCACATCTAAACTCCATCCTTACATGCCATACAGACTTACACAACACAGGCTGTGGGTAGATGCCTGGCCCTCAAAAATAATGCAGTTTCTTTTGGGTTGGCTTATTTGAAGTCAAAGTCTTTATTGTCTTAGAGTTTTATCTGGTTACAGTTTTGTATTGCTTGTGTGTATCTATGAGTTTCTGTGTTGAATACTAATTAAGACATTTTAGAGAGTTTTGCTTTCTACCTCTAAATAGTAAGCTTACCCAAATGGAATCCTCCAACCATGGCTTTTAAACAACTTCAGTAAGCTAGGCTTTGGGTAGTGAAATGGTAACTTTCTGCAAGACAATCTCATTCTTTTTCAGTTGCAAATGACTCATGATGAACCCTTGTCTATGCTACAAATTATTTCTTCCCAAATAAAACTATGTGCTGGCCAAACTTTAAAAAATTGAACTTTACCTTAGTGATATTCCTTTTTCTTTATTTGTGTCCAAAAACTTTTATATCAATTAGTTTTATTTTTAATTAAAGTATATTTTAAAATTAATACAAAGCTTCTGACTAAAGGCAGTAAATTGAAATAAAGCACTTTTCTCTAATTTCTCCCAAAGCAAGAGAAAACAACAAAAGAATATGAATAAAAATTGAACAAAGATATCTATCTCTGTTGACATATGTGTAAAGATTTTAATTATAAACATATAAAACCAGCTGTTAAAAATAAATTAGCATTCTCTTTATTTTTCTCAAGTAATTAACCCCTCCATAAAGTGATGCAGAATTAATCTTTACAGATGGCAAAAAGTCACATGAAAATATGCTGCACATGATATGTTATCAAGAAATGCAAATTGATGTAATACTGAAATACCATCACACTTCTATTAGAGTGGATAAAATCTACAACACTGATAGCACCAACTGTGGATGACACTGTGGTGCAACTGGAGCCCATTTGTTGACAGTGGGAATGCAAAATGGTGGAGCCACTTTGAAACCCAACTTGACAGTTCCTTGTAAAATTTAACACAAGCTTGTCACACGATCCAGAAATCATACCTCTTGATATTTACCCAAAGCACATCAAGATTTCTGTGACATGAAAGCTTGTACAAGCATGCTTATAGTAGCTTTATTCACAATTATGCAAATTTGCAAGAAATCAAGATTTCCTTAAGTAGGTGAATGGATAAATTGTGTTCTTTCCAGACAATTGAACATTCCTTAGAGAATTCTCTGTCAGGCCCACTTTGCTCCCTCCTTGCAGGTTTCCTTAGATGTTTCACATTCCTGGATTTTCCAAACTTCTGCAGTCTCCACTGCATCTTTGGCTGCTCACTCACAGATTCACATATTGCCCTCTCAGGGGCACATTGCCTGGCCTCCCAGGCCTTCTTCTGAAATCTGTGTGGGAGCCTTCTTAACCCAACAACACTTGCATTCTGCATGTACCTAACACCAGCACTATGGATGATGCTATTGTCTGCTGCCAGCTGGAGCAGGTTTTTCTCCCTCTTGGCTGTAGCAGTGAGTGCCTGGATTGCTGTGTACTCTGAATCTAATTCTGAAAAGCAAACTCTCATGCTACTGTTATTCTGGAACATGGTACAGCTGCTGCCATTCTGGAACATGTTGTGGCTGCCAGCTTTCTGGACTATGTTGATCCATGGCTTCTCAGAGCAAAGCCTTTCACTTTTGCAATTTGAGGTTGCAAAAGGTGGAGTCCTATTGCTTCTTCTTTTTTTGAACTGGGGATCAAATGCATGACCTTGTACCTACCAGGCATGCATTTGTGCTGCTGAGATAAATTCCCAGCTCAATTGCTTCTTGTGATGCCCTAGGCCATCTTTTTTATTCTCCTGTTTCTTCTCAGCAGTCAAGATCCCCTCTGCTCTACCTTTGCAGTCCCTAGCTTTCTGGAGCTTTCTTTCTGGCCAAAGTCACAATTTTAAATCACTCTGTTAAGCATTTTGCTTTTGACTCTCAACATGAATCTGTCTGAAAACCGTGCCTCAGCATTTGACTACCTTGAAATTTCTTTTACAGGATAAGTTAGTCCACAACCCTTAATCTCAGTCTCAGGCAAAGTCTCTGGATGCAAGTAATATGCGACTAACTCTCTGCCAAGCCATAACACACATTATATGCAGTTCAGCAATGAATGCAGTCCTTCTTCCCAGCAGAAACCTCTCAAGCCTGGTCTTTATGGGATTTCTGGTCCACTGAGCTCTGACCAGAATTGCCCATACAGAACAGCCTAAGGTGATCTAGCTCTACTCCTTCAGAAAACATCTCTGAACCTTTCCAAACTCTCCCTACAAGCCATTCCCAAAGGTTTTGGAACCACATGGTCAGGTATAATCACAGCAAGGACTCCACTTTGCTGGTACCAAATTTTGTCTTTGTTACTTTTCTCTCATTGCTAAAAATTCCTGACACCCAAAATTAAGGAAGGAAAGGTTTATTTGGATCACAATTTGTAAAAGTTTCAGTCTATTATCAGCTGGTTCCAAGAAGGGTGGTATGGCAAATAAGCAAACATTCATGGCAGTGGAAGACAGCAAAAGCAGTAACAGAAAGTCTCTTTTCCTGCTTTATAGTGTATGTGGACTACCTTCCCTAAGGTGAATATAGCACTCACACCACTAATCCCAGCAACAGACAATGAACTAATTGCAAATGCTAGATTCACCTGCCTCTAAAAAGCCTGCATCGTTCCCCTACTACATGAGACTTTGAGTGGACACCCAGACAAAAACCATAACACCCACCCACAAAGGAAATCACTATGCCATGCTTCACAGGTCCACAGTCACACACAGAACACCACTGCTGTGGTGGTGCAAAGCCCATTCACACACCCCGTTTAGTACTCTCCGACACTTTCCTGTGAGATCTCAGGAAATAGTCATCCTGCTGCTGGTGACAGATCGTGTGACTGTCAATTTGGCTGTTGCTGAAACATATTGTGCAGCAAGCTGCTGAATAGAACACTTTCCACCACACCAATGTGTACAGTGGCTGTGCACGCCTCTGCTCCTGAGTCCCCTGAAGTTCTCTGCATCTTGGTGCCTGGTCAGGACTCTGTGAGGAAGCAGGGTACAGAGCCACTAGGTTTGTCTTTGCGTTGGACAAACCACTTCTTCTCATCCACTGTTCTCAACTTCATCAGGACCAAGCTCATGAGGAATTGTTTTCTAGTCTACAGAGAGGACGGGGTACACTTTCTGCTTTGTTCAATAATTTCCTTCAATGCTGTGGGCTTTCAGAATACAGAGGTCAAAATCTTCAGACAGAGGTATATAAATTCCATAGTATTCAAGTCATTTTAATAATAATACACAATGTATAAAACATACATTTTCAAATTTCATCCATGTTATAATACATAATGTACTTCATTTCCTTTTAAGCATGAATAGCATTCTGTTGTATGGATATACCATGATGTGCTTTGTCCAGTTATCATTTGATGAAAATTTAGGTTGTTTCTCCTTTCTCTATCTTCAGTAGTACTGCGATGAACATTTTTTGTAAATTTGAGAATTTTTCAATCTTTTTGTGTATATGCCCAGGAATGCCATTACATTATACATGTTAAAATGGTTAAAATGATATTTTATACTATGGATATTTTACCACAATCTAAAAAATAGATATATTCAATATGTATTTTGATATAAAGTATACTATATACAGTAAAACATATATAATATGTTATATAATAAATATAATAAATATAATATGTTATATAATAAAATTATGTAAAGCTTTATATAGTATTCAATATATATACACAGTTGAACAAACTCCCCCCAGACTACTACACCCCTAATCCATGTCTTTGAAATGTCATAATTTGATGAAATTATGACAAGACACTGAAGGAACCTATACTGATTCAACTTTTGGAAGAAAGTAATAAGACAGTTAACTTGTTGATTAGTTCATTCCTCATACCATGAAACTATTGAATTCTGAAAACCAAGATACGGAAGTTTGAGTATATCACTTACAGATAACATACATAGCATTAAGTTCAGGTCCTAGTATTCAGGGTACCTCCACAGAGGCACAGAGTTGAAGGTGAGAAGTTGGGTGGGATTCCCCTAGGCGATACAAAAGAAGCAGATCATAGAATAGCAAAAGCAATTCTGGGCAATAAAGATAAGGTGGTATCACAATCCCTTACTTGAAATTATACTACAAGGCTGATCAGTATGGAATTGGCAATAAAACATACCATAGCATCAGTGGGACAGACCAGAAGATGAAGACAAAACATTCAACCACCTTATCTTTGACAAAAGGTCCAAACATGTTCACTGGAAGAAAGATAGCCTCTTTAATAAATGGTGCTGGAAAAACTGACTTTCCACATGCCAAAGACTAAAACTAGACACATACCTATCACCATGCACTAAACTAAAGTCAAAATGGATCAAAGATCTAAATATTAAAACAGAAACACAATCTACCAGAAGACAAATTAGGTTAAAAAAAAATTAAAGAGACAAGGGTAAGTAGAGACTTCAGGAATAAAACTCATGCTATACAAGAATTGCTACAAAGAAGCAACAAATGGGATATCATCTTATTAAAAAGCCTTTGCACAACAAAAAAAATCACCAACAGAGTGAAAAGACAACCCACAGAGTGGAAAAAATTATAGCCAGATGTCCCTCAGGAAAAGGATTTATATCCAGAACATATGAAGAATTGAAAATATCAGGTCCCCAAATTCAAATATCCAGTCCAAAAATGGGCATCTGAGATGAATACACACTTCTCAGATAAAGAAATACGAATGGCAAATAAATAAATGAAAAAATGTTCTACTTCAATGTTCTAATTTGAGAGATACAAATTAAAACAACACTGAAATTTCAGAAAGAATGGCTATCACCAAGAAATCAACCAATCACAAATGCTGGAGGGGCTATGGGAAAGGAGGAACCCTTCTTCACTGTTGGTGGGAGTATAGACCAGTGCATTGTGGAAATTAGTGTGGAGATTCCTCAAAAAACTAGGATTAGAAGTCCCATTCAACCCAACAATTCCCCTTCCAGGTATCCTCCCAGAAAAATGAAAAAAAAAATCACACCACAGCAAAATATATGTGTACCGATGTTTATAGAAGCATAATTTGTAACAGTTCAAATGCCTATAAACTGACAAACTGACAAAAAAAGATGTTATCTTTTTGTACAATGGAGTACTACTTAGCCATAAAGGATAAATTTGAGACTTTTATAGGCAAATGGTTGCAACTAGAGACAATACTCATAAGTGAAATAAATCAGAGCGACATGTAAAAATGACATATTGTCTCACTAGTGTGAGAAGCTGAATGAATAAATAAGATCCAAATTTTACAATACATATTGTGAATTGAGAAGAAACTGTTCAAAAAGAAAGAAAAGGAAAAAGGAAAGAAAAGGAGAAAGGAAAGAAAAGGAGAAAGGAAAGAAAAAAAATATATATATATATTATGTATAAAATAGTTAAAATAGTTATACTGCTACTTTCTCTCAGTTCATTGGAAAGAAAAGTTTGAGTTAGTATTGTTTGGACGATATTTGTTGCCTATATTTTGTACTCTGAGTAACCACTTTGAGGATAACAATGCTCAATGTATTAATTGTTGTTACTCTCGTACTATCTTATTTTGAAATTCTGGGTTTTTTCTTTCTTTAAAATAAAAAAATTTAAAAATACAAAAGGAGAAGTTTAAAAGTCAGAGATAAAAGAATAAAATGGCAGCGAAGGAAATACATATTCACTGACTGTTCCATCTGGAACGTCATTTAACATAGCAGTTTCATAAGTTAAAGAATATAGGGTTAACTATAATACTATAGTAATCAGAAAAAATGTTTACAACAAATCAGTATTAAAAACAAAAGCCAAAAAAAGAGCATAAAATTCCAAGGTTTCAAAAAGGATAGAAGTGCATACACAAAGCAAAGAAAATGCAAAATTCAGAAAACACACTAGCAATACATTCTAGAAAGGATGAACTCATGAAGTGTCACTGTCATATTCATAAGTGTTAACAAGGTGAACTCATTTAAAATATATATTTTTCAGATTTCATAAATCATAAAATCTATACCCTTAATATAAAGAAGAAATGTACATAAATGACTCAGAGATTTTGAAAGGAAAACAACAGGTGATGACACAGCGAATAGGAACTAGAAACCAAGAGTAGCTGCTAACATTAGTCCTAGCTGAATGCAAAAGGTAAAACTGTGAATAAATGAAGTGTACTTAACAGTGATAGAAGGCACCATCCTCAAGGAAGCTCAGTCATAAATCTTCACACAAGAAAACATAAGCATTTATGAGGCAAGAACAATGAGAGAGAGAAGGGAAGAACTCGTAAGTTGTTTTTACTCACTCATCTCTGGCCACTGAAAATAAAGTAGAATGTAATAAATTAAACTATCACAAATCTAAATTACCTGAATAACATTAGATATAATAGACATCAGAGAGTGCATTATAAGACTATAGATATACCAGATGCCAAAACAACAGTTTTTTCTTTAATTGGTCATATATCTTGCTTCAAAAAATCCTTATATTCTCTGTTCTAATACTATTATAAAAATGTAAATGATAATAGTGCAAACAAACCACAAAACTATAAATTACTGTTACATATTAAAATAAGGGAGTGTAACATATGTGTAGAAGGGAGTGTAACATAACAATGTGTTACGTACATGTACAAATCTCCTATGGTGAATGCAATCATTATGTACCACAAATATGTACTAATAAAAAGCTAAATAAATAAATAAATAAAATCCTCCTTTTGACAATCTATAGCTGAAGGTGAAAATCAAAAGTCAAATATGCAATACTTAGAAAAGTTCAATATTGATGGTATTAAGCATTGGAATTGTTTTTTTTCTTGTACAAAGGATCAAACTCACAACTTCATGCTCACCAGGCAGGCTCTTGTGCCACTGAACTAAATCCCCAGCCCGTAAACACTGGTATTTTAGTGCTCTAGATAACAATGTTTGTAGGAAATCTATATCTTTAAGCATTTAACATTAAATTTCTTAATTTTCATTTTAAAGAGAATAAAATTAACGGAAACAAACAAAATAAAGCCAACCAGAACCAAACAATGAAAGTGATACAGGACTTCAAAACAAAATAATAGGAAATCAACAATGGTCATCATAATGTCTCTTGTTTTCTTCAAAATAGCTGCCCATACCATCAGACATAATAAAATGAAACAAAACTAAACAGAATAAAACCATTCAAAACAAAGGAATGAAAGCATATTTTAAAGAGAATAAAACCAAACAAAATAAAACAGAATAGATTTAATCAAAACAAAACAGTAAAAGTGATACAAGACTTCAATACAGGACATTAAGAAGTCAACAATGGCTACCATTGGGCCTCTTGTTATCTTCAAAATTGTCACTCATATCATCAAACATAACAAAATCAAACAAAACAGAATGAAACCAATCAAAGCAGAAAATTGAATGAAACAAAACAGTGAGAATGATACTGGACTTCAAAAACAAAACAATATTTGCTACAGTGCACACTATTTACTTCTCAATGGATGCCCAGACCACTGGCCTATAAAGTCAACCAGGTAACAGAAGCATTGAGTTGTTTTGGTACTTCAGATGCTGTCGACTCGGCCTGTCCCCTAAATCAGCCAGCGGCTTATGGTGGTTGGGATTTTTTGTCTCCCAGCCCACATACCAGTTGGCCATGGGAACGGTGAACTGGCTTCTACTTTTTCTTGTTACTCCTCTCAGACTCAGCCTGGCTTCCACTGGCTCATGGGAAGGGCAAATATGGCTTGTTCTCCTCCCAGGACCCACATGGCTGGCCTAAGCATTTAATTTCTAAATAAAAATCAAGTTGAATAATCATTCAGATTATAAAGAAAGAGAGTAAAACAATACAAAGAAAATAACATGTAAAGCATAAATTTCAAAAATTAAAACAATAAACTACTAAAACAAATTAAATCATTGAACAAATTAATCTTACCATATTTTTCATGGGAAACAAAGAAAAAAAGGAAAGGAAAATATTTATAGCATTAGAAATAAAAAGTTTGAAATAGTTACTAATACAGTAAAACTTTTAAAATCATGAATAAAAATATCACTTGTCCCTGTATAAACTATTTGCACACTGGGTACAATGAGCTTTGATCTAAGGAAGTGCAAATAATCAATTATAACTTGCAAGAGACTAAACTAATTCAGGAAAGTTTGAAAAAGATGTCATAGAACTATCTATCCCTTATTATGTATAACATATAAAAGAATACATCTCACTCTGAATTACAACTAAAAATTTAAAAATGAAACAAATTTTAAGCACTTTAAATATTATTAAAATAATAAAAGATAAGTTTAAAATGAAATACAATTTGAAAATACCAGAAGGCACCAATTAAGCTACATGTTAATTTGCAGTGTGGAAGGCTTTCTGATACTCTGACATGGAGTGTGGAATCAGACAGCACTACTAAAGCGTAACTAGAAATAAGCATCATTTAAAATGTTCATTTACTGTGGTCTTGAAATTCTACTTCTAGTATGTTATCCTACATCTTTAACACCCTAAATGCAAGAAAAGTACAAAGATATTTAATGCAGCACCATTGGTAACAAAAATTTATGCTAAGCAATGGAATATTACAAGGAAGTTAAACAGAATGCAATCAATGTAGAAAGGAAGTACATGTGAAACGACTGTCAATAGTCTGTCTCTTGATCTAGTGGTGCTAATAAGGCCATGTGCAGTTTGCTAAAGTTCACAAAGCTGCACCCTCTTCTACATCTCACATATCATATCATATCATATCATATCACATTGTTGGGGTCAGCAAATAGTTTCTTAATGGGCCATATAGTAAATATTTCAAGCTTGTGAGCTGCACAGTCTCTCTCTCTGTTGTAATTAGTTACTCTGTCACTGTAGAGGGAAAGAAGACAGCCATAAAAAAACACATGAATAAATGGATGCGTCTGCGTTCCAAAAATATATTTATTAAAATAAGCAGTGGGTCTACAGCCATAATTTCTCAACCCCTCATATACAGTCAGACTTCCAAATCCTTAGATTCTAATTCCACTGATTCACCTAAAAGCTATATCTATACTATATATGTACAGAATCTCTATTGTTATTATTCGTTAAGTAATGTAGTATACAACTCTATACAGCATTGTGTTAGGCCTTATAAGTAGTCAGTGATAAGTAATTGATAAGTAGTCAATTAAGTATACAGGGGCCTATAGGCAAATCCCACACCTAAAATATATGGTATCTAAGGTATTTGAACATTCTTGGGCTTTGGTATTTGCAAGGTCCTGGAGAAAATCCCACTGTGGACACAGAAGGATGACAATATAGGGTACATTATTTGCTATCTTGGTTGCTTTTCTCTCATTGCTGGGACAAAATACTTGCCCAAAATGAAGGAAGGAAAGGTTTATTTAGCTTACAGTTTTTGGAGGTGTCAGTCCATATTCAGTTGGCTCCAAGGCAGCATGGCATGGCTGAGTGTCAACTGTTCATGGCAGCTGTGATAGAGACCACAAGCAACCTGAGCAAAAAAGCGAAAGGGAGAAGCACACCTCTTTCCATCCCTTATACTGTACGCTAGCTATCCATCCCTGCACTGGTGCAGCACTCACACCACCAATCCCAGGGCTAAACAACAAATGAATCAAATGCTAAACTCAGCCATCTTCAAAATTCCTACCCCCCCCATGAAAGCATGAGGCTTTGGGGGGACATTTTAACACAAATAATAACATATGCTTATGTAATATTTTTTCAGAAAGCATGACATACAAAAAGGAGAAAATAAACAGGGAAATAGAGTGTCTATGAGTAGTTATCCATAAGTTTTTTCATAATAATTTTGTTTTTTGAGACAGGGGCTTGCTATGTGGTTCAGGCTAGACTTGAACTCACTACGTAGTGCAGGCTGACCTTGAACTTACAGAGGTCCTCCTGCCTCAGACTCTCAAGTACTATCCATAAGTTTTTAAAAATGTATGTCAGAATATATTAGATTGGGGCCAGGGGTTTAACTCAGTGGCACAGCCCCTGCCCAGTGTAACGTCCTGAGTTCAATTCCCAGTACAAAAAACAAAAAAAGAACTTGGCACATGCAGTATGTGCCTTTGTACGTGCACATGTTCGTGAGTGGTCATTGAGCTTGCTTGAAGAGGGGCTATATTTTCACTGTTCAAGGGCTGGGTTTATTTTCATGTACAATGTTTTCAAGTTTTAGAATGAAGTGGGACCATTGACTGTATAATTGATCATTTGATGCTATGTATAGACTGGTCCATTTAAAATTTAATTTTCTAATCACTCCTTTTATTATTCTACAAAGATGAGAACAAAAACAACAATTTAGAAATACAGTATATCTCAAACACGTGTGTAAACTCCTCCATCATGTAAGAGCGAACAAAAATACTTTGAAAATGGGTTGTAAATGACCCTTTTTTCATGGACTTATTTTTCCCTTTATTAGAGAAAATTAAAATTAATTATCTCTAAGAAAACCAGTGCCATTTTTTTCAATTAATGTTTTCTACTTGTAAAGGCAGGTATGAAAATAAAGTAAAAAAGAAAATAAAAGGGAAAATACAGTGTCTCTTAGTAGCTAAATTGTACAAAAGCCGCAAGGATGAATTATATGTTTTGTGGGGTTATAGCCTTCAATTTCAAAGTTGTTAGGGCAAATCTCATTATAGATAAACCCAAAATATCTCTTCCACCACTGACATATAATAAATTTCAAGTGTATATTCCGGTCATTACCACAGATAGAAAAATTTTGCAATCTTAGTAGACCCTTCAACATCAGGAGGACCTGAAAGCTCATTAAAGGAAAGGTCTGGACAGAGGCTTGGTAAAGGGAGCAGACTTAAATCGAAGGTACATGATTCCAGTCTGGAAAGTAAGAGGACTGAAACCTAGCAGTAATTTATCAGCTAGAATTTTCCCAGTGAATGGTTAATAGAACATTTAATGGAAGACATGGGGATATAAAATACACCTGTGAAAGAATGGTGTCAACAAAGGTCAATGTCAGAAACACATATGCACATGACAGTAGAAAACAGTACCAAGGTCTCACGATAAGAAACAGGGCCATATGTTCATCTTTTCATGAAATCCCCCCTCACTTCCACCCCTTTGCCCCTCTCCATATTTTTTCCAGAGCATTGTTAAACTTGCCTAGGAATTCACTGGAAATTCTAGACAATTAAAGCATGAGAACAGAGCCAATTTTTTCTAACATTTAAAAACGTTAGTAAGATTGCCATGAGGAACCTATTGCACAGGTTCCTTATGTCTTAAAATACTTGTAGCATTCCAAGGTGTTGTAGTTCTTTACTAAGTTTAGTGAGAGGAAATTAAATATGTATTTAGGAACCATGAAGACTTAATTGAAGATATCCACAAAACATTTTCTTCAGTGAGTACTCATCTTTTTATCTTTAAGTTGAATGAGAACACATCCTTCTGAACTCTTGTGGGAAAATAGACACACGCAAGTGGTACTGATGATTTTGGCAAAATGATGGAAGTTAAGAACACCATCAAGACATTGATCATCTTTGGTCTTGCTGTTCCATCATCTATTCTCTGCAGAAAGAGCCCATCTTGGACTTCAGCTTTGACTCAATGAAGTGGAAGTGTTTTACTTCTAATCAATCAGTTCTTAGATCATCTGATCACTGCCAAACCGATCTTCATATTCAGGATCTGATAAAACATCCAAATTTCTCTCCTTAGACATTGAATATGGGTTGTGTTAAGTACATATGTCATTTTTAAGTTTGTATGGAATAGTAAAGTGTTAACTCAAGAATTGTCCTTTTCTTTCATTGACCAATTATCTCTTAAAATATTTCTAAGACAAAAAAGATTGTCCTACATTATCAGGGCAGACTCTTCTAACCCTATATTATTGCCCAAATCTCTATAATGCAGACTAATGACACTATAATAATGAACATTTATGGAGTATTTCCTATCTCTATATACTTATATGAGATGTAGTTAATGATAAGGGCAATCTTATGAAACACATGCCATGATTAGCTTCCTTTTTATGGATGAAGCCCTGGAGGCAGAGAGGCAAGCTAGTTGCACACAGTAGCAGAGGGGTTTTAAAGCTAGTCTGATTCTTTGTCATCTCTGTATCCTAACCAGATCTAAGAGTGCTCAGAAATATACTTTCAAACACATGTGGATGAAATCTGGTTATGCTTATTATTTGTTGTTGGAAAGTCTTTATTTATTAGTAAGCATTATTTAACTGATCAAATCAAAAGCATATAAATGATTTTATATGGGAATCTTATGCCATTTTAACTTTCCCCTGCAGTTAAGTTAGTTATACATTTATCAGGAAAATACTTTCTTAATTATTATAATTACACTTTATTGATTGCTTACTGTGCCCCCTTCTTTCCTACATTATTTCTAACCACAAGGGGCTCATTTTTCTTTCACAGAATTGGACAATGCAGCTCAGAGAAGGAACATGATCACTTTCCTTTCCAGAGACAATGAGATCTCAGGGTGCCCTGGCCAGCTTCAAAGCCTGTTTGAATTCTACCACCCATCCAGCCTCCCCTTCAAAAACAGAACAGCCCCTTTTCATTCCCAGATTTGGCACCAAGTCTTCCTTATAGAATTGTATCCTCAGGAAAGTTTATCTGTATCCTCCTTAAGTTATAAGATAGCCCTGTGGCCACTATAATCTATAAAAAGTACTGCAGATCATAAGGGTAAATGCATAGCTGATGCCACTCAGGGCTACAGTGAACAAAGAAAGGTCAATACTGATGTCCAAACTGGCTTGACTACTTTCCCATCTCCATGCCTGAGACCCCAAAACCGCAGGGACTTGCAGAACTGGGCCAGGTGAAGGGGTCGCCAGAGATTTCCTTGCCGTAACTTTATCAGAAACCACCTTCTGATATCTTCACAGTTAAAAAATTATGCCCTAACCCCAGATGACACGCATCTATCCTGAGGTAACTGATTAATATGTTTAGAGGAGTAAGACATTTTTATCACACAGCAAAGCAGATTTCTGTTTGCAGTGCTAGAGAGCTCACCAGGTACTTAAAACTGTGGTGCCATTCATCTTCCGGATTGAAAGGATCCATAGCTGTTCTGCCACATTTTACTCAGACTCATTTAGAACCAACACTGCAAGAGTTCACCAGCCAGAGGAACTGTTCAGCTCCTTATTTTGAAAGTCTGTTTAGAGCATCACCCAAGTTCTCTATAAATTCTTGTTCTTTATTTACAAGAGAATTCTTCACTGGACACATGCCGAACATAGAGCACCAGAGCATGTGTATCATAACACATTCCACTTTCACGTGGAAACTCCTCAATTGGAGTTATATTTCACTTTGTTTTACTCTATTCCCATCAATTAGGATTCATGGAGTTGAGAGGTATGGACAGACAATAAGTTATAATTTATATTTCAATGAGATCAATCACTCCATGTATTAACGCTCAAAGTTGTAGAACCATAAAACTGTTCTATGTGCTGATACCTTCATATAGGCATGGAGAATTGGCATTAAGTCTCCATCTGGTCTTATATGAGTGAAAGCAAGGTGTAGGTGATCACAAAAGAAATCTACCTTTTCTCATCATCATGTATGTTGAGCAGGGTCAACAATCATCTATGTGACCTTTTAGGAATAATTAAATCTGCAACAGTGGTCTTTGAGCTGATGGTAGCCTGAGACTCCTTTCTGCCTGAGGACTGTTGTATTTTATGATACAGTTATTCCTTGGACAAGCAGGAAATGCACTCAAACTTAGACAAAGGAAAAAACTAAAAGTGAGGGAAAGGAAAAGATAAAACCAAAGTAATTAAGGAAGGGGCAAGAGATGTAAGAGAGAAATTCCATGACAGTGACTTAGAGGTAATAAAGTCTATATTCATTTCAGACTCAGTACCAAACTGTGCTATGCTCCTCATCTATTCCTTCCTAGTGAGTGAGCCTTGTTTTCTAAGAATTATCTAATAAATACATTTGATTTGAGACCCATTAAAGAAAAAGAAAATAAAACCTAACCAAAAAATTCAGCTGAACATCAAAAACAGGCTTTCTACATACCAAAGACTAAAACTAGACACAAACCTATCACCATGAACTAAAGTCAAAATGGACCAAATATCTAAATATTAAAACAGAAACACTAAATTGACTGGAAGATAAGGCAGGTAGAAATCTTGAAGACATAGATGTAGGCAGAAAATTCGTGAACAAAAACCAAACTGCACAGGAAATACTTCAAAGAATCAACAACTGGGATCTCATCTTATTAAAAAGTTTTTGCACATTGAAAGAAATCACTAACAAAGCAAAAAGAAAACCCATGAATTGGGAAAAAATTTAGCCAATTGTCCCTCAGACACATGACTTATATCTAAAAAATATAAAGAACTAAAAAAATTAGGTCTCCTACATTCCAAGACCTAATCCAAAAATGTGCATCTGATATGAATGTACATATTTCAGATGAAGAAATACAAATGGCAAATGAATATATCAAAAAATGTTCAACATCATTGGTCATTCAAGAAATGCAAATTAAAATACCACTGAGATTCCATCTCACTCCAGAAAGGTTTATCAACAAGAAACCAACCAGTAACAAATGCTGGAGGGGATGGAGGGGAAAAGGAATGCTTCTCCACTGTTGGTGGGAGTGTAGGCTACTGTAATCACTGTGAAAATCAGTATGTAGATTCCTCAAAAAACTAGAATTAGAGCTCTCATTCAGCTCAGCTATTCTCCTTTTGGGTAGTTTTCCAGAAGAATTGAAAGCACCATACCACATCAATATATGTACACCAATGTTTATAGCAGCACAATTTGTAATAGCTAAATCTTGGAAACAACCCAAATGCCCATCAACCGAGGAATGGAAAAAAATGTGGTATTTTCATAAAGTGGAGTACTACTCATCTGTAAAGAAAGATAAACTCAAGATATTTATAGTAATTGAATGCAAGTAGAGATCATACTCATAAGTGCAATAAATGAGACTTGCATGTGTAAACATCATATTGTGTCCCTAGTTACAAAATTAAAAGAGTAAATAAGATCTAAATGGTACAGTAGATACTGTGAAAGGGAAAGAAACTGCTCAAAAGGAAAAAACAACCGAGATGGGTGAAAGGAGAAAAGAAGGAAGGGGGGAAATATACATATATATATATATATATATATATATATATATATATATATATACACACACACACATACACACACACAAGATAGCTAAGATAATTGTACTAATTTTATTAATTCATTGAAAGGAACAGTTAGTGCTTATATTATTTACTCAATTTTACATGCCTATATCTGCTAAGTCAAACAATCTGCTATATTTTGAAGAGAACAGTATGCAATATAATAACCATTAGTAATTTCCTATCATCTTGTTTTGAAATTCTGTACCATTTTTATTTTTTTATTCACTTTAAAATAAAACTAAAGCTTAAAAAATTCATTTGCGATTTTGGCAATTTGTATATCCAAGTCCCAATTTAAGCTTTGTTTTGCTTCATAGGTTGACAGAACGAAGGCATCATGCCTACTCATGTACATGTGTGTGTGCTGCCATACACACCCAGAATGAGGCCTTACCAATGATAGACAAACAATGAGTATTTATAGATTGTTACTTATTCTGAAAAAAGAAAACACTGGAGTCCTTTTATTGCACTTCTGATATTCTCTTAGAAGAGATGTAAGAACCAGATCGCTTATGCAACCACCAGAAGATTCTACTATTTCCAATACAGTTAAACATTGTTGTGTAAGGGCTTTATGGCCTCTGTACCATTAGCAAGCCTGTGGAGACTCTGACTAATGTGTAAAAAGCTGACAGTGTTACAAAACAAATGACCAACCATTATGACTTTCTTGATGTTTATTGTAATGGAATAAACCATGATGAATCCTTTAACTTCTCATGCACAATTCCACAGCATTTCCATTGTGATTTACCAGGAAATAATGCACAGCATTTTTACAACTCTGCCACCTTGCAGTGAGGAGCCAGAGGAGAAGGATTCTAATGGCATAATAGTTTTGCAGTCGATCCTGAGAGCACAGCCACTTGTATATTTTACCCTGCATGTGAAGTCTCCCCTCTTCTGTGTTTGCCATGACATTTACGTTTTATTGGCTTAATTTCCTTTCTAATTCCCCTGACCCAAAGAACAGTTCTTCAATTCTGTGTTCCTTCTTGCTACTAAGCAGTCTTTCACTCTAACCATCAGCCTAGATTAAGCTCTGAAAATTGCTGCTGATAGTGTGGCTCTTACAAAGGAGAAGAAAGAAGTGCTTAATTCAACTTCCATGCAGTGGAAAGCAAGGAGCCTGTGTTTTCTCAGTACTTAGCATGTACCACATGGCACCGTAACACAATGGGAGCTCTCTCATGCCCAATCCCTGGCTGGGGTTAGTGCTTGTAATCCTTACAAAGCTTCAACACAGTGTAGATATTATCAGCATCTTTCATTAGTAGAAGAAACAGGGATTTAGATCCAACAAACCCACCATGCCTCCCTGTGGGATTAGAAAAAATAATTCATAATACATACACAGCATACATCGTATATATGGAAGCAGAGAATTAGGGCAGTGTACTGTTAATTGGCAAGTATGTTTATGAGTAAGAAATCACTGTAGTGATTTATCCCAGGAAGCCAGGTTGCATATGAAAGCATAGTCATGTACCACATAATATTTCGATCAAGAAAAAAGTCTACACACTATAGTGGTACCATAAGATTACATTGCCTAGCAACATGGTACTGTCTTACTTTATGTAAGTAGTCTATCTAATGTTTCCACAATGACGAAATTACCTAGTGTATTTCTCAGGATGTACTCCAACATTAAGCAACACATGACTGTATATAAAGAACTTTACTACTTTTCAATTTTGTTAGCCATATTTTAAGTTATCAGTTTTCCATGTCCTAAATAATCTTAAAATTATGCCACCATTTTGGAATCTGAAACAAAACTTGAAACAATGTGACTAAAATAAGTGAAAATACAAATGTTTCATTGTTTTCTTTTACAAGGCACAGAGAATTTCAGGGTTAGAAATTTAAATAATTTTGGCAAAATCTTCATTTA
Source organism: Dolichotis patagonum (assembly GCA_004027295.1). NCBI lineage: Eukaryota > Metazoa > Chordata > Mammalia > Rodentia > Caviidae > Dolichotis > Dolichotis patagonum. Next base: position 21,850 of record PVJX010016711.1, on the reverse strand, counting down.
AAATGAGGAAAATTGATATCCAGAGAGTGAAACAATTTATCCCATTTTTAGCTACAGAAAAAATAGAAGGAAGATGTCAGGTTTCTGATTCACAGACTGTCCTTTTTACCACATTATAATGAAAATTTCCGAGTTCCTCATCCAACTAACTAATTTTGGAAACCAAATGACATTAAGTCCAGTGGGGCAGGTAGTGAATTTGCCCGTCACTTAAACCCTCATCTTCTGAATGAAATGGAGCAATCTGTTTGGAAGCAGCCACATCTGTCCTTTGTGAGCTGTCCTCTGCCTGTCCTGTCAGGTACATTGGTGCTTTGTTGGTTCATGTTCTTCCCTGGGATGGTATAATGACACTAAACAGACACAAGCAGCTCATTTCAACAGTAGGCATTTATTAGGCTTCCAGCATGTATTAGGTTCTCAATCCTGGGTTATGAGAAATCACATTCTTTAAGGAAGAGTTATGAAAGTAGCTAAGCAGATAATTGCAATACATTTGTTTCATTGATTGAGTAATGATCTATTGGACCACAGCTACAGGCCAAGATGGCACTAAATGATGGACAAAAGTAACTAGAGTTTTCACCCCCCTTATGCAGACAAAGATTAATCACATCATTGAAAATAAGTAGAGGGCCAGGGATATAGCTCAGTGCCACAGCACCTGCCTGGCAAGCACAAAGTCCTGAGTTCAATTCCTGGCACAAAAAAAGTAGAGAATTGCAGTCAGAACAAGTGATAGCAGTGCGATGCCAAAAGTCATAAAAGTGAGCCACAAGAGTGCGCCAAAGCTAGAAAACATCTCAAAGAAAGTGACCCTTACTTACATATGCATACCACAATCTGTTATAACGTAGATCAAAATTATAAAGTTGGCAACAAAATTATCACAAAAAGGATGAGGGTAGGATGGTCGAAGAATAGTCCACTGGGTGTGGAGTTGACAGAGTCCAGGATGAATCTGTACACAATAACCTTGCCCCGAGCCCAGGACCTAGAGGAAATTACTACCAGAAGGACTCTGTCTCTGTGCACACATTGTGATGTAAAGTCAACAGACACCTAAGCTTTACCTTTGCATCCTTTACTAAAATTTACTTTAAGTTCTTATAATCATTTACTATAGAAATAAATTGTGTATCACATAAAACCTCAATGTGAAAACTGTAATAATTTGAAAGTAGTATTTGCATAGTTGCCTGGGAGTGAAATTCCCTCAATCATTTCTGTCCTTGCAAACCGATAAGGACTCTCTTAAATAAAAGGAATTCAATATGAAATACTAACTTTTCCAAAATAAGGTGTCCTGAAGCAATACTACCTAACCTTAGCACTAAAAGAGAATTTGTAAGAACAAACACTAAACAAAATTCTACTAATTATGGCTATGCCACATGGCCAGATGGCCAGCTGAATCATGTCCCTCAAAAGCAGGAGCTCTGGGGATTTTCTGTGGGTAACTGGAGGGTAAATGAACAAACTTTCATCTTTCCATTTATGTAACAATTTCTTTAACTAGGTGCCTGTCATTTTTGAACAAATGCACCAGGAAAAGATTATTACTTGGAAGTTAAAACAATGCAACTCTGAAAATATTCATTTTACTCTTGTACTAAATAAGACTAACATTTTCTTCCCTTCATTACTCAGAATTCACTTCTCTCTTACATCCACATTTATATAATTCTCAATTGGTGAGACAGACCAAAATAAGTGAGGGCCATGCAATTGAGAACAGATTCTGTTTATTCAAAGATTGTTATAGCAAAAGAGTTGACCGCTATTCCTTGAGAAGTTTGGTAGCGACTCAGACAGGAAGGGATGAAAGAAAGATTTATAGTTTAAAAAAAGGCTTCAAATACCTGTAGACTGGATGTTATTGCCACAGGACTGGAAGAACATTAACCAGAAATGGGAAATCTCATGTGATGGATTTGGGAAGAAGTATGTCTTTCTCTGGTTAGTTCTGAGTTGGAACCAGATCAGGAGGGAGAGAACCTGCCTATCTTTGACCAAGTCTAGAACATGCTGGGCCAGTGGTGCAGAGGTTGAGGTTCGGCCTCCTAGACTGATTTCTGCAGATGTGGGTCTGAGCTTACTGGTATATATGACATGACTGCTATTCACTCATTTATTGATCAACCAATCTATGCCAGATATTTGCCAAGTTTAGAGACAATTACATAGATCTAAACCTTCCCCACTCATGAATGTGCAGTTGTCTCCACAATCAACTGTAGTGTGAGATCTTCTTGATTCTTCCATTGTGTTATCATCATAATCATCATCTGACAAGGGAGTGGCTGCATTGGAGACTCCAGATAGAATGTAACAGACCCCCATCATGATCATGTGACTAAAATGAGCATACTTACTAATCCCTATGAAATGATTCAGAATCAGCAAATATGATGCCTCAACACAGACCAAAAAATAAATCTCACATAGGCCATAAAGATTGAACTTAGCCAAATAGCTTTTAATCATAGAAATGTGTAGTATCTTCCCCAGTGTCTATTTTACCAATAAGCAAGGCATTCTATCTGTTCCATAGACTTTACCACAAGTGATCAACAAAAACATCTAGAGTCATGTAGTTACCCATCATTACTCATGCCAGTGAGCTGACACTAATTTGTAAGTACTTCATCCAGGGTAGAATTCATATCATCAATAACTTTGTAAGAGTTAATGTCCATTGCCTTCATTATTCACATAAACAGGTAGTAAGCAGAGTACTTTAAGTAGTCAAGGGTGTCTTTGATTTGGAGGCCATACGTGAGTCAAAATCTCTGGCCTTGGTGATTCTGTTAGCTTTAAAAAAATACTTGAGAAAATAGTATTGGAGGAAAGATTTATTTTAGTTCATGGTTTCAGAGGTTCCAGTCCTTGGTTGCTAGGTCCATGGTCTTGGCAAAACTTAACGGCAGAGTCATGCATCACAGGAAAGCTGCTCACCTCCTGATGACCAAGAAGCAAGAAGGAAAAGGAAGTGTCAAGGGACAAAGTATCCTTCTTTGAACACACATTTCAGTGATTTATGTTTTTCAGTGAGGCCCCACTGCTAAAGTTCCTATGAACTCCCAGCAATATGACCAGCTTGAGACCTAGGCTTCAACATTTCAGACTTCAAGAGCCTTTCTAGACCCAAACTATAACAGTGAGACCTAGAGATAGGGCCTCAATGTACCTACAAGATTTAGAATCCTACTTCTAAATTGTATGCAGGATTAATTGGAAGTAGACAGGACCAGAGGATAGACATCCTACCATAAATGTTGCAGCAATCAGTAGAGGCATGTGAAGATCAGGAGAAGGAAGTTTTTCAGGAGATACAAACCAAAGCATAAAATTTGCTGGGTTACATTGAGATCTTTATTAGTTCTTTCCAGTGATCAGAATTTTGACCACTCCCCTTCAAAAGAAATTGAATTTAAATTTGGTGTTACCAACCTGCTGCCACCAGACAGCAGGCTGCAGGGACACATAGCCAGATTTGCCTCTGTACACTACTGCTGCCATCAGAAATATTTCTTCCTGCAGACAGCCAGCACAGGTAGGGAGATAGAGCCAGATACATTCTGTGCCACCACTGGAGACCCTTGCTTCCTTCAGGCAGCCAGAACCCACCAGGAGAATCAGACAAACACACCTCTGTGGGCCTGCTGCCATCGGGGGAGTCCCAGCATAGACATGCAGGATGAGAGAAAGAGTAGTTCCACCATCACACAACCCTGGCCATCAGGGAACCCTCAGTGTAGCTGCACAGGTCTGGAGAAGCCCACCCATGCCCTGCTACCTCCCTGGGAACCTGGATTCAGAGAAACCAAAGTGCCCAGCCCACTTCCCTATACTGTGGAGGAGCAGCCAATGTGGGAAGTTCCTAGGACCACAACTGGCTTGTTGGGAGGACCCCAGGAGAATGTCAAGATGAAGTAGCAGAAAGCAAACTCACACTTCCATCCCATACAGAACAAGTATGGGAGGTACAGTCATGGAATAAAATGGAAGTCACACACCTGAAATTTCCAAAAGGATAGCAACTAAAATAAAGAAACAACTTCATGAGGCTGTAAAAGTAATCAGATCAGAAATAATGCCTCAGGTAAAAGAAGAAATCACAAACAATGAAAGAATTGCTGAGCATGTCTAAAGAAGACATAGATTTTAAAAAAAGAGGAGAATAGGAAAATGAAGAAAACTTTGAATAAACAATATAGGAAGGAATTACAATGCACAAAGCAGGTTCAAAGAGATATTCAGGAAATTAAAAAGTCAATCAAAAGCTGGCAAAACCACTTGAAAGAGACTGAAGATAGACTTTGAGACCTTGAAGACAGGATTACAGCTAGAAACTGTGAAAGTAAAGATCTCTTAAAAATAACAAGGAACCAGGAAATAACAATTCAATACCTGCAAGATGATGTAAAGAAAAATAATTTAAGAGTGATGGGCATCAGCAAAAAAGCAGGAGTCAACACAAATGACATAGAAACTACAGAAGTAATAGCACAGATTGAGTCAGTGCCATTAGTGGACTGTGGAGGTAAAGAACAGGCCTCACCAGGTAAAAGAAGAAATCACAGCCTCACCAGGAAGTGATCCTTACCTGGAAACCATATCATTTTTATTGTTTTGTTGGGCTGGGTTTTATTCTCTTTTGTTTTGTTTGATTATGTTAAATCTGATGGCATGAGCAGCTATTCAAAAGATAGTAAGACATTATGGTAGCCATTTTGGATTTGCTAGTGGCTTATTTTGAAGTTCTTTATTGCAGTTGTAGTTTTGTTTTTATTGTTTCTATTCTATTTTGTTCTGTTTGATTTTCACTATGTCCAAAGTATCTACAGCTATTTTGAAGGTAGCAACAGGCATTATGGTAACTATTGTTGATTTCATAAGGTTTTGAAGTCCTATATCACTTATACTGGTTTATTTTGATTGATTTTATCTTGCTTTATTTTCCTTGGTTTTAGCCTCTTTCAAATTAAAAAAAAAAAAAAAGAAGCAATAGCATAGAGCTTCCCAAGCATGGGAAAAGGACCTGATATTCAGATAAGTGAGGTATACATAACTCCAACTAGCCATAACCAAAATAAATCTACATCCAGACATACAATAATCAAGATCCTAGAAACTCAGCACAAGAGTAGAATGTTAAAATCTATTAGAGAAAACAAACAGAACACCTATAAAGGAAAACCAATCAAAATCATGGCTGATTTCACAACACAAACCACCAAGTCAAGAACAGCTTGGAGTGAAGTGCTTCAAATCCTGGAAGAAAATATCTTCCAACCCAGATCGATATACCCTATAAAACTATCTTTCAAAGCTGATGGAAATATAATATACTTCCATGATAAAGAACAACTGAAGGAATTTACAACCACCAGACCAACCCTTCAGAGAATGCTGAAGGACATTCTAGAAAGAGATAAAGATGATCATGGTTCCAGCAACAGCAGCAAAGGGGGATCAGTGAGCGGTGCAGGCAATTTAATGGAGAGGAAAGGGTGGAGGGCAAAAATGGGAGGATAGCATGACAGAGGTCAACCAATGCATGCAGGTTGTAATCATTAATGTAGATGGCCTCAATTCACTGATAAAAAGAAACACAGGGAGAGTGGATCAAGAGACAAGATACATAAATACACTGTATACAAGAAACATATTTAATTCTAAAGCAAATTCATAGACTGAAAATCAAAGGAGAGAAAACAATTCCATGTGACAGGAGACCAGAAAAAAAGCCAGGGTGACTTGCCCATTGACCACAAAAAGGATAAGAAAGGTATGGTATTTTTATACAATGGAAAGCTACCCAGCTATAAAGTAGCATAATCTCAAGGCTCATATAGGTAAATGGATGCAACTGGAGATCATGCTCATGGGTGAAATGATTTGGACCATGTGGTAAACACTGAGTTATCTCCTTAGCATAAAAACCTGAGGCTTTGTGGTATCCAAAAAAGCACAACAGATATGAAAGTGATAGCACAGGAAATGCTTAAAAAGGGAAAGTGGTAACCACTGTTGATTTCCTATTATCTTGTTTTGAATTCTTGTATCATTTTTATAATTTTGTTAGATTTGGTTTTATTATGTCTTGATTTGTTAGATTTTACTGTGTGATGGTATGGGAAACTATTTTGAAGAAAATGAGACATTATGGTAGCGATTGTTAATTTCCTGTTATCTCATTTTGAAGTAATGCTTTCATTCTTTTGTTTGATTGGTTTTATTCTGCTTTGTTTTGTTTGATTGTATTTTGTGTGATGGTATGGACAGCTATCTGAAAGAAAATGAGAGACATCATGGTAGCCATTGTTGATTTCCTGTCATCTTGTTTTGAAGTCCAGTATCACTTACAATGTTCTGTTTCTAATTTGCTTTATTCTGTTTTGTTTTATTCTCTTTAAAATTAAAAATAAAAAACAAATAAATTTGGTTTCATCTAGTGTTAGATCAATAGCACTTAATACTTCATTGTTTTACTAGGAGAGGAGGGTACCATCAAAGTCACAAGTTGACTTGTTTAGGATTAAGTGTCTATGAAGATGCAAGTAAAAATACCATGGGTATGACTGCATATGGCCTTTCTTGATGAAACCAAAATTGTCCAGAGATTTTCTTCATGGGTGTTCTGGTAATGGAAAGCATACACAGGAGTCAGGAAGATTGCAAGTACTGGCAGCTATTTGGAAGTCTATGCATAGTGACACAATGAGTGTGTTTGGACATAATGGTCACAAAAAAAATGGAAAGAAAGGTTAAAAGGGGATTACATGGATCAACAATAATTAGATTCCCATAGAAAACAAAACTGGAGTGATTATAAGCAACCAAATGACAAACAAAACAGGAGTTAGACAAAGACCTTCATCCAAATTTGTGGGTGATTTCTGTTGTCTGAGGTCATGTATTTGTTCCCAAGGATCTGAGACAGTTCTCTACTTCTGAGGATAAAACTCCTTCTAGGAGATTTCTAAAGATATAGTTTGGGACCATAATTAAAATAAACTTCAAATTGTGCAGAAATCTTGATTGATTCTTTAGTTTTCTGTCTTTGGTTTGGTCCAGCCAAAGTCTGCTCCCTGCAGATTTACTACTATATTTGTGACTACCGTACATGAGTTGGTCCAGCATCAGTTCATTTGTGCTGTTATAACACAATGCTACAGACTGGAAAATTTATAAATCATAGGAATTCATTTCTCACAGTTGTGGAGGTTTGGGCATTCAAAATCAAGGCACCAGCAAGTTTGGCACTGGAGAAGGGCTTAGTTCCTCTTTCCAAGATGGCACTTTATTGTTGTATTCTTGGAATGCGATAAAGCTATCCTCACAGGGAAGAAGTCATAGAAGCCCATAGAAAGAGTCTAAGCTAATTTCTCCAGACCTTTTTAAGGTTACAATTCATTTATAGGAGTGAAATTCTCATAATTTAATTGTTTCCCAAAAGTTCTACCTCTTAGTATCACTACAATGGGATCAATTTTCAACATGAATCTTGGAAGGAACACACATTCAAACCATAGTGGACTCCTTACCACATAACTTGAGAAGTTTTTATTTTCCAATAAGTCTTCCAGTAATGAAATCTAGGTGAAAAGCATGAAGTAGCTCTTTAGGAATGGTCTCTGCAAAGAGGCTTGGCTATTAGTAATACCCTAGATACAGTACTTGATTTCCTTCCACTGTTCTGCTACATCTGTATGCATCATTAGGGATAACCAATAAACTTTAAAACTATCAGGGCTCTTTCAAAGTACCTGTGTGAAATGAAGTTTAAGAATTTCTGTATATATTGCTAATTTAATGTTTTGTTTATAGCTATTCTGGAGACATCAGTGTACTGGTAGTTTTGAATGAAATCTAATATATAGAATTCCTTCATAATTATTCCCTTAAAGTATGGGCTCAGTCACTTAAATATAAAAGTTAATATTCAATATCCCACTTTTGCATATTTTATAGGATTATACTTTTGACAAGTGACCCATGACCATGAAATAGGTTTGTCTTTTTAAGATTTCTTCACAAACATTGATTGAAGGTAGTAATGAATTTGTCTATATACTATTAAGACTAGTTTAATGGAGAAACTTAGCTAATATTCATTAGAAAGGATCTACAGTAGCCCTCCACGGAGCACTAGAGGCATCCAAGTAAAGGGTACAACCAGAGTGTTCTATCCTTCCTTTCCAAAATCAGGAGCTAAGTGTTGACATGCTTTTGGATTCTTAAGAGTTAGGATCATAATCATAGATAGGACTCTTGTTTCTAATGCTCTGCTAAAACATTTTCTCTAGCTCCTATATCATCTCTCTTTTTTTGGATCTTCAACTTTATAACAATGTCTTAGTAAGTTATCTAAAGTTCCCTAATTTGTCCCTTTTGATAAGGATTCCAGCAGAAGCAAGAAATCCTTTTGTAACTAAAGCATCCCAAAGTCATACACTGTCCCAAAATCACCTCTGCTATTTACTATAGTTCTCTGACTAGTCAACAAGCAGTACTACATGCAATAAATTCTGCCATCTGAGTTGATTTTACCTCACATAAACATCTATATTGTAGGGCTGGGGATTTAGCTCAGTGGCTTAAGTGCCTGCTTTACAAGCGTGAGGTCGTGAGTTCAATCCCCGGTACCAAAAAAAAAAAAAAAAAAGATCTATATTTTAAGAGACAGTGTAAATTTGCAATAGCATAATCCTCTTGATAACCTGCATTTTCAACTTTGGGAAAAGATCTAGCAGCCAATATTGTTAAGTGAATTGAGGTCTCAGACAAATCTGAATGAGACACAGGATGCTAACTGAAGTAAGATAATCATAAGGTTCCTCGTCTTCTGGCACAGGCAAGGATTTAGAGTGTTAGAACAGAGTTAAAACAGTGAGTGACAGCATGAATCTTGCATAATTAGATCTTTTACATCTTTAAAACTTAAGGCAAATACCAACTTTTTAATCCCTAGGGCAGTAATGGTGAACCTTTTAGAGCTTTCAATGACACAAATAGTCTACTGTAGCATACATGCCTTAGGTTTGCCACCGCTTCCCTGGAGCATTGACTGTAAAAGTGTATTTATGTCCTTCAGGTGAAAGCAAAAAATACTGACTGCCATGTAGTAGAGGCACACCAAAAAAAGACAAAACAAAGATATGCTACAGGGAAGAAATTGCCTTGAAATAAATTGATAACATTAGTAATATGACACCTAGATACTCTTGCAAAGAGAAGGATAATATGGTAGCAATCTTGATGTTCTGAACAAGTACATATCCTTGTCTTCTTGGTATTCTTACAAGCAATATGAAAGTATTATAAGTTATTCTAGAGTATTAAAAAACACCCTTTTGATGTACACCTTTCAATTCTAAGCCTGAGTCAATTTTTGTTTGTTTCTGGTCTCAAGGGATAATTGGAGGACTATTTCTACAGCTTGATAGAATCTGTCTAAACTTCAGCAAATTTTGGCCCCATTATTTACTTTTTATTTTAGTGAAATGTTTAGCCTACGGAGTATTAGGTATGGTGTCAAGATTTTTACCAGGGTGTGCATCGAGCATAACAGAGAAGGCACAGGTGTATCCCGATGAGAAACCACTTATTATAAAGAAAGGAATCCTCTGGAACCCCAAATAATAATCTCTCTGGAGTGCACGTGAAAATTCCATCTGAAGACTAAACATCTCCATGTTCATTTTACAGGGCTGGAATCACAGAACAGCAAGAGATGTCTATCAGTCTAGTGGCCAAGTATTATCATAAGAGAGACGATTTGGAAAAGGCAGTCAATTATTTGAAATTTCACCAACTGTGCAGTACATTTACTCTGAGGTAATGGTGAGTAGGTTTAAGAGGAACAAGTAGCAACTAGGTCTACTAGGAATTGATAAGACCGACCAGCTGTATTTATAGTTAATTCGCTTCGGAAGTTCAAAGACAAGGAAAGACTGGGTATGTGTTCCCCTTCTGGAGAATAATCACTCATCTGAAATGAAGGATTTTTCTTTGTCATGTCACTTCATTGCAAGTTGATGTGATCTTGTTCCCTTCTGTTTACAGGATCTGTAAGTATCCTAGCGACAATCAATTGTTTGAGAAGTGTACCAACCTCATATTTGATCCACAGTGATAATTTTACATTTTATCCTACTTTAATTTTATTCAAAAACATTTTCAAAATGATCTTCCAGGTATAGTTCAAATAAAGAGGCTATCTTCATTCTAATTTCTTTTTCAGAATTTGTTCTCTAATTTCATGTTCAAATCTAAGGATGAAATGAAATGAAAGGGGTGGGCTACATCAGTGATTTTCTAACTCTTCAGTGTTGTCAGAAGGCATTTTCTAGTCTATTCTGAAAATTTTATATAGTTGGATGATTAAAATGCAACCCAATCAATTTTATTGGAGAAAATTTGGCCTACTTTCTGCCCCCTTGCCTTTGGGTTTCTTATAAAACAAGATGACCTTCAGGTACCCTTTAGGTTATTGTAATCAACTTTTGCACCTAGAATTTAGTGTATGAGATCTAAGTAACGTATACAAGCTGATACAAATAAGACATTCCTGGTTTATATGCATCCAAAATAATTATGAACTGTTATATGGACAGTTGTTAATCTAATCTATGGGTAGAAAAATCCCTAATTCAACTCAGGTTCAAGGTGTAAATTCTACATTTACCTGCATACCTGGCTCATGAAAGGGGTCGAACTTTAGAAGCAGCTATCATTGCGGGGTCTTGGGAGAATCACTGACAAAAGATAAGGAGTCAATACAACATAAAGAGAAGTTGATAGAGACGAGGAAGATAAGGAAAAGGAGAGAGAGTTGTATACGGAAGCAGATGGAAGACAATATGGAGAAGGATTTTCTAGGGAAGTGAGTCAAGTTTCTTATTTCTTAATTTAATGATTTTACACATTAACTTTGGCCAAATACTCTTAATGAAGAATTTCTGAAGCAGAATTTTGTCTGGAGCCCTTTGCATATCAAGCAAACTTTGTCACCCACGAAGACTGAGAAATATTATTTCCTTTATAAGGCATTTCTCAAATTAAAAATCTTATTCCAATCAAGTCTTCCTTGAGCAATTACTGAAAACCAAATCATCTTTGATGAATTAGATAATTTCAAGAGAAGTATAGGGATTAGGACTCTAATGACAGTGTATACCAGAAGTAGGGATTTTTCCCAGAAAAGGGCCAAGATTCAAGACCCTCCTGAGAGTGGACAATGATCAATAACAATATGATCCTTATGTAGTTCATGTTCTGGGTCCCCAGAATGATTACTGTCTTCCTCAGATGCAGACGTGATCATGTACACTCTCAGCATCCAAACAGAGCCAGAAAAAGCACCTTATCTGATACCAGACAAACACTTGAGACAAACAATAATGATGGGCAGAGAATTTCATTCAGTTCTACTAGGCACAGCAACATCTGTCAAAATGGAGAAATGTCCGAGGAGAACGGCAGTCATCAGTCTGTGCGGCTGGCTCAAAGAGCAAGCTTACGCTGTTTACAGCTGTGTCTTAACCTGTGATTTTCCTATTTGTGACAATCAGCACTTTTAGACAGCACAACACAAACCACAAACAGAAAAACAGAGCAAAGAAGAGTGAGCATCAATGGCCTGATTCCCCAACCAAATGAGAATCAACAACAAAACCCATGCAGCCAGCTGGGAATGAAACTGAGGCACTCAATGCAAAGAGAACAGAGTGCAGACCCAAGGCTGACTTTCACCACGTTGGCGTGGACTTAGTAGCACACAGGCAACAAGACTCAAGTGACTGAGGGCCAGGGCCTTCTGGCTTCTGGCCCATGATGTAAGTGGTGACTCTGTGTCTGAACTGTCCCCGAACTACCTCTAAGATCATTCTTTCTTTTTGTGTTTTGAAGGATGATGCACGTTTGCAGGCAAAGAGCTTCCCGAGCCCATCTCCTACCTGTAGAACCCCAAAATCCAGTGGTCATGTTTCTCTTCATCCCTTCTCTATCACCTCACTTCAAGCTGGGAGAATTTCTTCTGAAATGGTTCACTGGATTCACAAGCTACTCTTTTTAGTGAATCATTGTCCAGCCACATTGGGCCTTGTTTCCAGTGCACACCATCTGGAAAAGCTGAGAATATTCATCAGGAGTTGATTTTTTTCTGCTAAACTGTTCCTTGGTCAATTCATTTCTTTCTTTTCTTCTTTCTTCTTGCATTTTTACTCTAACCTGCACAAAGAAACCAAGTCATGCCTCCAACACATTGCTCAGGAATCTCCTCAGCTAGTTCATTCCTTTCAAGTTCTACTTTCAAAAAATAGAACACAATTCACACAAGTCATCTGCCAGATGGTAGCAGAGATCGCTTTTCCTTCAGTTTCTGGAAACATGTTCTGCTTGCATCCTCACCAGAAGCAACCTTCCCCATCATATATCTACCAACAGTCTTCCAAAGGCAACTCAGGCCTCTGTCACTAACACCTCAAAAGCCTTCTGATTTTGGCCCTTTACCAAATCCCCAAACCATTTTCCTATATTTGGGCATTCGTTGCAGGAGCAATGCATTCTCCACTACCAAAATCTATGTTAGTCTGCTTGGTCTTCTGTAACAAACTACTGCAGACTAAGTGATTTAAAAGACAAAAACTCTACTGTCTCACAGTTCTAGAAGGTAGAAGTCAAAGTTCAAAGTGTCAGCAAGATTGCTTCCTTCTCAGGGCTATGAGGGAGCATCTGCCCCGTGCTTGTCTTGCTGCTGGTGTTTGGTGGCAATCATTGGCACTGCTTGGCTTGTAGAAACATCATGACAATCTCTACCTTTATCACCACAGGGTGTTCTCTCTATATGTATATTTCCAAATTTTCTCTCTTTAGCCATGGGCAAGCAGAACTCGACTCCCTCCAACATGACCTCATCTTAACTTCTTAAATTTGAAATGACCTGTTTCTAAATATGGTCACATTCTGAGACACTGGTGGCTAGCATTTCTATATACCCATTTGAGAGAATACAACTTAGCCTGTAACAAATTTTTTTCATGGACTTTTGTACTTTTAAAATAGCTCATTCATTTCTGAAAAATGAATGATTTCTTAAGCCCTTGAACAAATCTTATTGCATGAAAGAAAATTTTAATAAATATATTTAATAAATATATTTTTCTGAATGAAAGTTAGTATTGGATTAAGATGCAAATATAATCTAAAGACATGATGATTTCTGAGATAGAATGAAAATATATCTCTGTGATTGTAAAGAAGTTCTAGAAAGCAGTATAGCAAGCTAGAAAGCCTTATACTTTTTATAGTTACAGCTACAAAAAGGTTACATTTAACTCAATCATACTCAGCACAGAAGTGGATATGTACCTGGACAATTTGGACATGAAGCACATTTCAGAGGAAATTAGAAAGATACAGAAGATACAGAAATACAAGGTACTGGAAACACCAGGTGGAGGGAGGAATTCTTTCACTTGCTGATGATTACCCAGGAGAAAAAAAAAAAAGGCAAGCACAGGTCTGCTACCTTAAATTCCCTGTGTTTTCTACCATGCAATACTTTTTGTCTTTGTTGATTTGAAATGGAATTCATCCAAAATATAATCTCACCAGCACACAGTGGGGGGGGGCAGACTGTGAACTTAACTTTGGTCCTCTAACTCGCTCATCAAGGTGGTCTTTGTAAAGTAAAGGTTTCTAAAAAGAAAGGACAGTATTGTATATTATACAGACAGATGAACAGGAGTTTTTGCATCATCTGTACAAACACGACATCTCCATAGACATTTCCTACTTCACAAAGTCCTCTATTCCTAATTTTAATAGAAAATAAGCTCCCTGAAAATGTGAATTAAGATAATCTCTAGACCTTAATGTTCTTTAAAAGAAAATGTGTAGTTTTCATAAGCTATTTGAATAACATTTATAGTTTTATATATGCATATATAGTCATATTACCTTTCAAAGTGCTATTCAATCCTGTGGAACCTAGCAAGTAGTCATTGTCTCCATTTGATGGATAAAAGAAGGAAACACAGAGAAAATAACTTCAACTTGTCAAACTTCATAATTGTCTGATTGTGCCTAGCAAGCAATATAGCTAGCTATGGGGATGCTAGCTAGTAGTAAGTTAACTGAAGACCAATGCATTCAGGGTCGACTGGATTGGCTTCTAGACAATCAAGTCATTGTGATTCTATACAATGGAATAGACACAGACAAACAAGCTTCCACACAGTTCGATGCACAACTTTTTACATTTTGGCTGCTTCTTGGTTTGCACCTACCTACAAGGAAATAAACTTGCTTGTTTTCAAACGAAGCATATTCCATACAGCACTTGTCATCTAAATTTTTAAAAACAACAGCTGCCTTCTTAGGAAGTGCTATTGTTGCTCCTGTAATTAATGCAAGGGGGCCAGCTGGCCTCCACACAAAGATATTTTATTTTACTTTATCTGAAAAGACACTTAAATCAAAAAGTAGAGAGTTTCCAAAGGATTTTCCATAAAGCCAAGGGTGAAAAGAATTAAAGGTATGTGTTGCACAACCTGCATAGACAGGGAAGCAGCCTGGGAAATAGGTGGCAATTTCCAATATAGATAACTGCAAAGATAAGAGCAAGAATGACAAAAGAACAGATGACGGATATTGAGGGCTTAGTCTGTGCCAGGCACTGATCCAGAAGCTTTTCAAGTAATGAAACATGTGATCCCCACCACACTTCTCTGAGGGGTTATATTATCAGCAACTTCTGCCAGTAAGACACTGGGCTGATGAGTAATTTATACAAAGTCAAAGAACCAGGGTAGAGCGCTCCTCAATCCATAAACTAAAATCAGCCCTGTGTGCAAATGTACTTGTAGACATCTGCAAGGAAATAAAAATTTTGATTGCTGAAGATACAGATAGATAGTTGTATGGGCATGAAAAATTACATTTGTGAAGAATTGAGAAAACTAAGAATGCGTCCAGAATAAGTGAGTAAAACAGAAGACAAAGTGGAAAGAGAGCCTTAGGTTTTAAAAATGCCCCTATAAATAAAAATAAAGATGACAGACAATATACCACTAAACAAAAGTAGACTATGATTTTAAATTGTGGTGGGAAATTACCTTCATCATAAAACTATGGAGGGACTGTTCTGCTGTCTAGCATAAGAACAGAAAACTATTACAAAAGTTTGACTTTAAGTCTCACAAAAAGAATCAAGGAGTATATTTGACATATTACTGTTATTATTATTATTATTATTATTATTAAGGTTTGGTGCTTAAAATATTTTTCTGCAGAAATTCCTGTGAAGAAGTATGTAGAGATTTCCAAAAGGCTGAATGTTTAGAAAGAACATTGCCTAGAAAGCAATCTAACCCCTAGAATAAGAAATGTACATGAAATATATTTATGTCTCAGTACTACAGCCAGGCTTGCAGTAAGTGGTGATTAAAAATAGCTAAATTTTAAACTAAACAAACTCCCAAGTGCAAGTTAGAATATACTGTTTGGTTAATGCATATTATAAATCTTGCTTACAGTATTAATACAGTGAAAACTCAATGATAGGAATGCAATTATTTTAATAAAAAATAAGTTTGAAAAGTGGAGGGGAAAAGCCAAACATTTTTTGTGCAAACATATGTGAATACAGAAATAAGTAGTTTAACTCTCATTTTTCTCACTTATCCATTTTTAGACTGCACCTGCTAAGCCAAATAATGCTAAATAATTTACCTCCTTGCTTATGAACTCCAATCCATTCATGCTGAAAATATTGCCTGCAACTGAGTCTAAAATATATATATATATATATATATATATATATATATATATATATAGCACCGGAAATCAACCTCAAGAACTTGCACTTGACAGGCAGATGCTGTGCCGCTGAGCTATATCTTTAGCCCTTGAAATAATATTTGTGAATCCTGCAAATTCCAACTTAGAATTACTGATGAAAATAGAGGAAATTTTGTCATAATTGAGGGAGGGAAAATATGGAAATTGGCCTATAGCAGGTATTTCCTACTAAAAACAAAAAGAGCCAAAGCAAACAAAAAGTACAGAAATGACAAAAGGTAAATTTTGTTTCAGTAAAATAATTGGAGGAAACCTGTGAACAGGCAGAAATGTGCTATAGGTAAGCAAAGAAGACAATACTAGGATCCTGAGCCTACAAGTTTAGAATTCACAAAAATTGTGTGGAAAACATCTAAGCTCCTGCAGTACATTAAAATGAAGACTTGAACTATGTTTATCTAAATATTGAGGATCCAAATCAGCCCTGTTGACTTCTTTCAAACATTTCACACTGGCCTAGGGTCTTGAAGCCAAGAAACTAGACTCAGTGCAAATGCAATTTATATGAATTATCACCCTAGAATTAATTCAAACTCATTCACTGTGACTGCCAAGCCAGTATCATACACCTCAGAGATAAAAGATGGTAGTTCTTGCATAGGCCATGTTGCTGCCTGTGAGATGATATAATCAACAAGAAGATACAAGGAGTGGTGTCCAGGTGGTGTCAAGGTGCATGACAGGCTCAATACCCACAGGTCACCCTATGTACTCTGGCCAGGGCCATGCAGGACAAGAAACAAATTCATAACCATCTAACCAAATGAAACTTGAAATGGTGGAAATATAGCTTCATGTGTCAATCCAAAAAAAGTAAAGGACCCCATTACCTCTGCTTGAGATCACTGAGAAGGGATTTTCTCCTGCTTTTCCTGCTGTTCTCCTGATCTGTGTCACTACCAAGAAAGATGGGACTAAATGGCCAGAGTCACATGAATGTGAGTCAAAATAGAGCATTTATGGAAAGGCAGAGCCAGATCAAAGGGGAGGATTTGGAATTGCAGCTGAATGCACCACTGAAGGGTCCCAAAAAAGGCAGACCTCAGATGGGGGAAGCAATGCTGATGAACAGAAAAATCACACGTTCTAGAATTAGAAATTATACAATATCTAAAGTCATAAATCTCTCTGTTTCCAAGCCAGCATATCCAACAGCCCTCAAACAGACAATTGAGAATTCAGACAATATCCTGGTCTGTGCTAGGCTTCTGAGACCCCAGTCAGAAGAAGGAGAATAGTTATTGAGATTTTTTACTGAGCTGTATGCCAACCCCTCATGACAGCAGCTGGGAAGATGAAATCTAACTGGAGCAAACTGAACAAAACAACCACAGGAAAAGATAGCTACAGAAACTGAGCCTGTTCAGAAAGACTGAGACTTTCTGTCTCCAGTACTTGTCAGATTAGGAAGACAGACAGAAGTTGGGGCCACCTGCTACCTTCAGGAAACAAACCTGACAGTCTGAAAACCCAAGCTCAGATTTCCAGAGCTCATGGAGAGACGGCAGAGAGAGGTAACTATGTGATTCCCCAATTGTGACCAGTAAAGAACATCAGAATAATTCAGAGGCTCCTGAGAGATACCACAGCCTATTCCCTCACTGGTCCATGTGTGATCACTGGCACAGCCACCCCACAGCATTCATCAGAGCCCACATATCCTGCAGAGAGGTCAAGAAAATAGAAACTATCCCAAAGATTTTGTGAAGTGGAGTTGGATTCCATCTGCTTCGTCCTCGGCTCTTGATGGATATTTTGGGGAAAACTGTACCAAAATGAACTCCACATTAAGCCTCCAGAAACTGAAATCAAAGAATGAGGAAGAGGTCATTGGTATGGGTGCTTCCCAAAAGTCCTGATTCCTAAAGGTCAGAGCCACAGACATGTGCCGAGCCCTGACTCAGATGACAAATCTCCCCACAACCTCATGCAGCTCTATTTGCAATCATGGCAGTGGGGCCTGATGACTTCCAGGGACCAAGAGTGCCCCACTCACAGAATCCATATGTAGAAGAAACAAGACACACTCCTACCCAGGAAGTGCTGCAGACACAGGTCCCTTCAGGAGAACCCAGGACTTGGATGGGACCACCCAGCAGCCACAGCCGGATGGTGGCCATTGTTTTTTCCTCATCAGTCTCTGGAGAGCTCACCCACGTTGGAACCTTGGAAGAGACTGAAATACTTTTCTACAACAGGTGAAATAGGAAACATATGTACTAGAATTTCACAAAGTCATATGAAAGGCAAAAATATCCTGTCTTTTTGATAGGTGAAGAAAGTTTTTTAAAAGAAAAAAAAAGAGTGGAAAAGAAGGCACTGTGTTGGGCATCATACTAAACAGATTTCACTTCTCAAGGAGATGCTGAGAGCAAGGAAGGTCACCTGTTGGGACCCAATTTCAGGAAGTCAGTGGACAGCAAGCAAGCCAAATAGGGCACACTCAAATGTGGCATTCGGGCATTCAGTGGTGACCCTGCACCAAGACACCCAGGATCATTCATGAAGTCAATCAGCACACGACGCTCAGAAAGTTACGTGGAGAGCAAAGTTTTGAGACCAGATTAACATGGATATCAGTACGATGACAGTCACAGCCATAAGGACAGATACAGGGTAACTACGGAGAAACAAAGCTAGGAAAAATTCAGAATGCTAAGAACACCCAAAGCTTCCCCTGGCCTATGAACCTGGTATATGGGGCAGGATATCTGCAACATGTTCACCCCAATCCCTGAGGGATAAAATGACTTCTGAGTTTATCAGTTTCAAACCCAAAGAAGTAAACTACCCTCTGCCTACTTCAGAATAAGAATCTATGCAATATTGGCTGAATAAGGGGTGAGGTATGTACTCTGTGCTTGTGAGGGTGCCATGGACTGTCCCTGTTCTAAGAATCCTGCATTATCTCACAAGTCACTGTCAGTATTCAGTGATGTCTGTCTGTGTGATAATTCCAAGTCACCACAATCTGCAGTCACGTGCTACAGCAGACACGCGGATGCAGTGCAGAGCTGGTAGAGAAAATATTACACCTACAGTTACCACTCAGGTTGGAGTTTTATCATGGCAGTAGATGTCTGAGCATTTGGAACTCAAGATTCTAATGGAACTGTTGCTCTGAGAAAAAAATTTTTATCACATGTCACAAACATGTATTTAACATCTGGGTCACTATATCCACTGATACTTCCCTTTGTCATTTTATATATTTACTTTTCCTTGTGATATCACTTAGATACAGTAAAAACTATATGAGTTCAATTGGCTTTGACAATTGCACGTACTCACATGACCATCACTCCAATCATGACACTGAACAGTTCTAAAATCTTTCAAAGTTCCTGCCAACCTTTAACCCAAAAGCCAAAGCATTGCTGCTCTGTCTTCTAGCAGAAGTGTCTATTCTTGGAATTTGATGTAGAGTCTTCTGTGTGCTACTTCCTTTGCCTCAGATCTGATCCATGAGACATTTATGAAGTATGTTCCTCCACGCCTTGAAAGGAAAAATCAGTGTGGGATGTCAAGAGGGTTCCCTAAAGTGGCTACAGTTTGTGGGCAGAGAATGGGAAACCCATGCACACCTCAGCTTGAGTCACCTTAGCCTGAGGCGGGAGGAGACAGTGGTCCTCAGAAGAGAAAACAGTTCTGTGAGAATGGGGCAAACTTCATCCAGGACACAGCCAGCCTGTGCAATCATGCAGGAAAAGGCTGGGAATAAATGTCTCTTTTCTTTTTCTTCTTCTAAGGTGTCACATTGGTACAACTGAGGATGCAGACAGTGAGGATCCTGTTATTTCCTCCCACGAGATTACCTAAGGAGGTGTAGATGTGTGGAGAATTTGACTGGGGGAAGGAAGCAGAAGGACTCAGGACATGGTAGACTTTCAGAGTATGAAGAAAGGCATAGAGATTGACTGTAGGGAAAGCACAGTTAAGAAAGTTACAGAAAAATAGCTTCCATCCTTTCTGTCCTATCCCTTCCCTTCTTTTCTTCTTTTTTTTTTTTTGTTCCTTTTTTCTTCCCTTCCTTCCTTTGTTTCTTTCTTCCTTCCTTTAGAAATGGCTGCCTCATCTTTGGACAAAGACTGAGCATTCATTGATATGGGCCACATGCTCTGTTAGGAGATTTTTTTTGTCCTTATAACCATTTCATTTTAATATTCACTATCCCCTGATACCTGTTACAGAGGAATAAGTGTGCCCAAGCTAGATTAAAAATAAAACAAGTTCAGAAAGTTTGTCTTTGGAACTACATAATTACTATGACACATTCCCATAGGATTCACCACCTGTGGATACAAGTATCCACAGTGCCACACGACCTATGAGAAGTGATGATCAGGGAAGGGCCTGGTAGGAGTGACCAGGAAACAGCCAAGGAAGAGGTTGGTCTGATGCTTGAAGGCAGAGAGAGGGTGTACAGCAGCAGCAGAGTTGCAGATGTAACAAGGAGAGCTGTAAGTTTGGAAAGCACAGGTGACTACTTCAAGATGATGAATGTTATTAAAGATAAAAGGTAGTAAACAAGACAAATATGGTGAATACTGAAATTCTGAATTTCATTTTGTCTTAGTCTCTTTGTTGTTCTATAATAGAACACTTAGACTTAGTAATTTATATAGAGCAGCAATTTGTTTTCTCATAGTTCTCAAAACTGGGAAGTCCAAGATGCTGGCACTGTCGCCTCATAAAAGATGAGTCACTTCTTGCTGTATTGCCACCAGGCAGAAGGTAGAAGGGCAAGAGAGCAGGAGAAATCAAACTCCCTCCATCAAGCCTTTAAAACAGTGTTAACCTTACTCATGAGCAGAGCATGGAGCCTTCATGAACCAAACATCTGCCAGAAGGCCCCACCTCCCAATATTATTGCATTAGAGATTAAATTTCAACATGACATTTGGAGGAAACAAAAACACTCAAGCCACTAAAATCAAAATTCATGTCCTTCTCACAGGCAAAATCCATCCATTCTATCCCAATAGCCCACCGCCAAATCTCAAGGTGTTCTAGCAGCAATTCAAAACTCTCATGTCCAGAGTCTCATCTAATTCAGGTAAGGGTGAGACTCAAGGCACAATCCACCCCAAGGCAAACATCTCTCCAGCTGAGAGCCTATAAAATCGAACAAGCTATGCTTCTGAAATACAGTGCTAGGACAGGACTGAAGCTGGAGTTCTCTAAAGCAGACACATTTATTTCAAGATTCTATAGACTGCTTGAAGTTGGCTGAGTAGAGCATGGTAAGTGTAAAGAAACAAACTGTTGCAGGCAGAAAATCATAACGGTCTGGTTGCCTTGAGCTTTTTAGAAAAATAGCACTTATTTTAAACCTTTGTATCTGACCTGTCATTCTTTTGACTACTAGGTAAACTACTCTAACTGCATTATTCAGCTTCTCTAACCTCCACCAATCCTAAAGCAGAAAATGTAATAAAATGACATCTGAAAACTAGCAGGAAATTTTCCCCATTTTGCTGTGGCTTATCCACTGCCCGCACAACATATATGAAGAATGTATTGATTTATAACCGTGTGCTGCAGCTATAAAAGTTCCTCTTCCGTGGTGGAACATGTAACCTCTTCCGTGGTGGAACATGTCACTCAGAGTAACTATAACCCGGTTTCCCAGACCATAGTCAATCAAATGTGGCTCAACATAAACTATTTTCTCATTTTCTCTAAAGCAGATTTGTTATCTTCATATCGACACGGGTTCAGGATAGATATTCTCATTCTGAAAGGGAGAAATGAAGGAATTAAAGACATCCCAGGTCCTACCCAGGTCCGAAGTCCAGCAGAGAAAACAGCAATTAGATCCTTGGGCTTGGATCTAATTCTCTGGGCCCACATCCTGCTCTCAGACACAGTGAGGCAGGGGTTGGGACCCATAGTTCCCGGCAGGCCTGTAGCTTTTTCTCACTAGCTGGAGTTGGATGTGTCCCACTCTGCTAGGCTGCTGTTGCATGCTGATGGT
>PVJX010016710.1:0-39747 GCA_004027295.1 Dolichotis patagonum | reverse complement strand
AGCCTGAGCTAGATTACCCCTCCCATCGAGTGGCCAAAGAAGGCGCCCATTTCCTGCTTCCCTGTCTCGCCTACTTTGTAAACAGCCCTGCCAAATGACTTGTCTGCCTAGTAACCGATGACGCTAGCCAATCAGCTTGCTGTACCTATCTCTGTGTGATTGGATACCTGACTAAATATAAGCAAGTGCCCTTCCCTGCACGGAAGAAGAAGTACGGAAGCAGCGCAGGGTAGAGACCTGTGCTGGGGAGAGCTCTCAGCGGTCCCGGGAAGGGGAACGAAATAAAGACGTCCGATCACCATTTACATCTTGTCGTGTGTCTTCCTGCCGGCCGGGAACGCGACACCGACACCAAACCCTGAACTGTTAACCGCTAGTAATAAAACACATTCCAAAATTTTAACCATAGTCCCTATATATAAAAATCTGTAATTATCAAGGCCACTGAGGCTTTTGGCTATTTAACCAAGGAAATAAATATTTATTTCCACTACCTCTAAACATCAATAAAAATAACAATAAAATATAAACAATATAAACATGAAGGACATATACCATAGTGGAAGAAAGAAGCCTGCACATTTTTGGAAAGTGGATGAAAGTGTGGGAACTGACTCAGAAGAGAAGAGGAAATTACAACCTAAATCCCTGAAGAAAATACTACTATGAGGGAAGAAAGCTAAAAGGACCTAAGAGAGCACCAGAAAAAGTCAAAATCAGAAGTATCAAATACACGAGATGAAAGAAGTGATAAATTAAAGAAGGCAAAACAATAAGGGGCTACATAAAATCACTACCGAAAAAATAAACAGTGAACTTCTCATTGAACTATATGAAAATCTACATGTTAAGACACAGGTTACTGGGCCAGGGATTTAGCTCAGTGGCTTAAGCGCCTGCCTGGCAAGCCCGAGGTCATGAGTTCGATCCCCGGTACCAAAAAAAAAAAAAAAAAAAAAAGACACAGGTTACTGTGAAAGGAGATTAGAGGCTTCCTCTCTGAAATCTTGAGTTTGGCAGGGATCACCCCACAACCAAAATCAAGGCTGAATAGGCTGAATAAGTGCCTTATGCACCCATGAATACAAGCAACTCTCAACTTTTCAATCTATCATCTCAATCTTAAACAGCTAAGGATCATCAGGCATTGAGTAAAACACTGAACATGAAAGAATTTAATACAAGTATACTAAATAAAGGAATGTAAAATAAGTAACAAAAGGAGCTGAAAAATACTCCAAAAGAAAAAAGATGGCTGGCCCTGAAGCAAGGCCAACAGATCGCTGTAGCTGCTAGTTTCAAACAGTAGCCTAAAGAGAATTCTCTCTGTGGTCTGTTGGCCATTTCAGAACTTTGGAAATGGAATGGTCAGTTCATCAGAAAGAAATAGCAGGTGAGTATGGAGGACTTTAGGGGGCATGCAGGGGAGAGACCCTGGTGCCTTGGGACCTGCACCATGCGGTTGACTCAGGGTGCCGGGAGAACAAAGAGCTCTTCCCCTTTCTGGGGGGCAGCTGAGAGTGTGGCCAACTTTCAGCAGCCCGAAGGAGAAAGACCCTGGCACGTCGGGACCTGCACAGTGCGGTTGACTCGGGATGCCAAGAGAACAAGGAACTCCCCCCTCTCTCGGGGCAGCTGAGAGTGTGGCAGACTTTCAGCAGCCTGAAGGAGACAGACCCTGGCGCATCGGGACCTGCACCATGCAGTTGACTCGGGGTGCCGGCAGAACAAGGAACTCCTCCCCTCTCTGGGGGTGGCTGAGAGTGTGGCCGACTTTCGGCAGCCCAAAGGAGAAAGACCCTGGCACGTCAGGACCTGCACAGTGCGGTTGACTCGGGGTGCCAGGAAAACAAGGAACTCCCCCCTCTCTTGGGGCAGCTGAGAGTGTGGCAGACTTTCGGCAGCCTGAAGGAGAGAGACCCTGGCACATCGGGACCTGTACCATGTGGCTGACTCGGGGTGCCAGGAGAACAAGGAGCTCCACCCCTCTCTGGGGGCAGCTGAGAGTGTGGCAGACTTTCGACAGCCTGAAGGAGAGAGACCCTGGCGCATCTGGACCTCCACCGTGCAGTTGACTAGGGGTGCCGGGAGAACAAAGAAGAACTCCTCCTGTCTCTGGGGGGCGGCTGAGAGTGTAGCAGACTTCCGGTGGCCTGAAGGAGAGAGACCCTGGCGCATGAGGACCTGCACCGTGCAGTTGACTTGGGGTGCCGAGAGAACAAGGAACTCTTCCCATCTCTGGGGGGCAACTGTGATCCTGCCTGCATGTGGGCTGAGAATCAGACATCTCATGTCGTCCTGTCTCCCATCCCGTGTCTCCCCTACCCCTCCCCCCTGCCTAGCAAGTGGGAGCCAGTGAACTACACATCTTGTGAAAAGATTGGCTATGTTATTTAGTATGAGCTCTCCATATGCAAGGATAAGGACAACCATTTGGAAGAAAACAAGACACAATATGACAGATAGTGAAGATCTCTGGTTGTCTAGCTTTGAAATTTATGCTTTCTTATGTCCCATTCTGTTCTGTTTTGTTGTGTTTAATTTTACTCCCTTTTAAAATAAAATTAAAAAAAAAAGAAAAGAAAATAGGGAAAACAGCTAAAGAAATTCCCTAGAAAACAAAACAAAAAGATAAAAGCTGAGTATTAGAACAGAACAAAAATTAAGAGAACCAATCTGGAAGGACCAAATCCCAATGGACAAAATGATTTACAAAGAGAACAGGAAAAACAGAAAATTACTGAAGCAACAATAAAAAGAAATTCCCTAAACTAAAGCACTCACATTTTCATGTTTCCATTCCAATAAATGAATACAAAAAGTGGCTGCCAAGAATTGGGTCTAGTGGGTCTCACTTTTAGGTTGATGAAAATATGCCGAAATAAGATAGTGGTGACAGCTGCACAACTCTGATTACACTGAACACCAAAGAAGCATATGTTTTTTTTGTTTGTTTGTTTTTTGTTTTTTGTTTTTTGGTACCGGGGATCGAACTCACAACCTCACGCTTGCCAGGCAGGTGCTTAAGCCACTGAGCTAAATCCCCGGCCCAGAAGCATATGTTTTAAAAGAATGAATTTCAAAATGCATAAACTCTACCTCAATAAATATATTACAACAGAAAAACTATTCATGGCAACATGTTAAGGTACTCTAGAATACAGAACAGATCTTCTCAAGGACAATTTTTTCCTATGCCCCAATAAAAATCAGTAATTTCAACAACAGAAAAAAATATTTCTAATATGAAAGTACAAGTTACATGGAATTAATACAAATGGTAATGGACTCCACAAAAGATCAAAGCTAACAGCAAGTGAAGACACAGGGGGTTTGAGTCACAGACATTATCTAGAAAGCTCACAAAAGACATTTAGAGGAAGGAAATGAGAGAACTAAAGAAAGTAGCTCCTAACACATACCAGATACTACATGTATAGGACATGTTTGCTCATAAATTCACACTTCATCTCATATAACCCATAGTGTTCCTTGCTACAGTCAATACATTGCCAGGACAAGTATTTTTCACTGACACTAACTTTTAACTTTTTATTTGGCCTCAAGACACCCATTTAGACACCAGAGTCTCACCAGTTCCACTACCACTGAACTGCTGTGATTCTTCCAAAACAGAAATTGTTTTGTTTTGTTTTGTTTTGTTTTGTTTTGTTTTGTTTTGTTTTATGAGACAGAGTTGCACTGTGCATTTCAGGCTGGCCTTGAACTCACTTGGTAGTCCAGGTTGGCCTTAAACTCACAGCAATCCTCCTGCCTTTGCCTCCCAAGTGCTGAAATCACAGATGTGTACTACCACACCCAGTCCAAAAACAGAATTTTTCTTTTTTTCCATTATAACACAGGTCCACCTAAAATACACAGGTTCTATTTCCACCCACTACCCATGCTACATATTCCAAACATTTCTCCTTTTTCATATAATTACCATATGTAAATCATTCAGACTTGCCTACAAAAAGAACTTTTGAAAACTATTCAGTAAATTGAATGCAGATGTCTTATACTCTGGGTGAATGATTTGGGGATGACAATGCTCAATGTATGTACCACTGTTGCCCCTGATTGATGTGTTTTGAAATTCTGTTTTAGTTATTTTTCTTTTTTTTCCTCCTTGAAATAAAATGGATTTGAAGAAAAACAAATAGATTAAATTGAAAAACTATTCAGTCAGATTTTACTCACAACTGACTTTTAAACAGAAAGTGCTACCCCCTCTAAACTTCATTACTGTAAATAAATACCACTTTAATGCAAAGTTATTAGCTATTCTTTCAGGTAAAACTTAAGAATGTAAAGAAAATGAACTCCACATATTAGTACCAGGACTTAAGGGAGAGATAAAAGGTGAAAACAACTAAAAATAATGACAAAAATGTACTTACTGCTTCAAACTGCAAATGGCTATCCTTTAAGAAACTTTGAATTTTGTCCTTAGGTAAAATACTGAATCGAAATCGGAGGAGATCCATTTCTTGTTGAATGAACCAACGTCTAAGATCTTCACTGAAATGGAAAGAGAAAATGATGAGTATAAATTTAAAACTCTACAGTCTATTAACATAAGCAATTTCTATGAAATGAAATTCAAAGACAAGCAGATGCCAACAAACAGCAGTTAAAAGCAGCCAGGCTCTTGACAGTGATGAAGAGATAAATACTGTACCAGATACCACAATACTCCAAGGATATGTTCACCAGAAGTTCGAGGGATGTTACGAACTTAAAGTTCAAATACAGAGCACTTTGGGCCCACCTGCTTATTCAATAATATAACACAGGGCTGGGGATTTAGCTCAGCGACATAAGCGCCTGCCTTGTAGGCGCACAGTCGTGAGTTCAATCCCCGGTACCAAAAAATAAAATAAAATAAAATAAAATAACATAACATAGTCCCTTGCATTTAACATAAAACAGTCGTGTACCTTTGAAGAAAATGGGCTGACATGATTTCATCAAAAGCAAGTAAACATCAAATTTTTAAAGGTAATTTTCTCTCTAAACAGATGATCATTAAATTTTAAAAAGTAAAATTATGCCTTACTAACAAAATATAAGTTTGTAAGTATACCAGTAATTTACTCACTACGCAGGTTACATATAATATATATGCTTTTTTAAATAAGACCAAAGCTGATGAATAATTTCTCAATTTTGACCCTGAAACAGTAAGCAAGTCAAGACTCTCACTTAATAAACCTACTAGAAAAGAGAAACGACTCTATATTGTTCGGCCAAAGCTAAGTAAGAGTGAAAAAAAAAAATCAAGATTTTTAAAAAAGCAATTCCTTCTCCCTCCAGATGGCACTACTGACTTACAAAAACCAAGCATAACAGAAAATATCTAAATCTATTAGGCCTATACATCTCAAATTCCAAAAACTTGTATCAAATTCAAGCATATGTTTGATTAATTCTCATAAATGTTATCTCTTTTTTTTGGAAAAAAATGAAAGTCCTTATTCCTAAGGATACATTTCTCATTGTAAATTCCACATACAGTCACTCCCAGCAGTTAAGTGGTTCATCAGGCAATATTTAGCAACAGAAACTTTTTTCAGTATTTTTTACTAAACAATTTGTTTCAAACACTTCGGTATAACAATGCTCAACCCATCACACACTGGTTCCCAAGTTTTCCTATGTTTAGTGTACGTCAACTTCTCGTGTATCAATTCGTAGCCCAAAACATGAAATTTGACTGTGAGAGTACAAACATATACTCACGACTGACAATAAGCAAGGCGCAAAATAAAATGAGAAATATGATCTTTTCTTCGTGGTTCGTATTCATCTTCTAAGTTTTCCTTAAAAATGACATGAATAAAATAAATTCATTAGAATGATAACAGGTGTAAGAAATTTTGCATAAACAAAAATGTACAGAAACACATTTCTTTGGTTTTAGGGGTTTTTTGGGGTTTTTTGTTTGTTTGTTTGTTTGCTTGTTTTGAGACAGGGTCTTGCTATGTAGTGAAAGCTGTCCTTAAGCTCACTTTTCTAGCACAGGCTGGCCTCAAACTCATAGTGAGTCTCCTGCATCGGCCTCCCAAGTGCTAGGATTATGGGTGTGTGCCACCACAGCTGGCCGAAAACACATTTCTTAATATAATTACCATTTTATTACACTTTCAATCAGGTGAAACTAAGAACTGAAATGATCTCATGAAAACCTCTATCTGGACCTATTTTCTTCATATCAATCCCTTTTTCTTAATTTCTTTTCTTATATACCCTTTACTCAGGTAAAACATTTAACCGCTTCAAGCATTTCTTAGGTCAACCTTCAACTCTGCATAATACAATCTTCTGACTCCATATCAATCACTCCAGTAGACCATAGGTACCTTCATGCAATCTACACTATATCAGTCTTTATAAAAACCTTGTGCCTAATACAAAACCTTTCCCACAACTGACATTCAGTATGTAAACACATACAAACTGGAGGCATTTTTCCTTTTACTTACTCTGTAGGAAAACTTGAGCTTTCGAAGTTCAGCCTCCAATTTACTCTGATATTGTTCATTTCCCTTCACATAGCTCACACCAAGATTTTCAACTGTTTTTAGTACTAAAGGGGGGAAAAAAGTATAAATGCAAGACAACTTTAGAAAACCAAAGCCAAGACAAAATCTCCCGCAATTCTCCAATTACTTGTTTTTAGAACATGTCAGTGTTAAGTTTTACTTTCTGCAAGTATATTATAAACTACAAATGTCTGGAAGAGAATCTCCACCTATACGCAGAAACTATTCATGCCCCATCAGGGATTCTTAACCAGGGAAGGGGGGAGGACAGTGGAGCCCTCTTGTAGGAAGCCACCGTTGTCTACTTCAGTATGGGAGAAAAACCTAACACCCTCGTTTGCATTGTTCATGTGGAGCTGCCATTTAGAATCATAAAAATCAGACTTTTCAATGCCACCCACTGTTCACAGATCTCTAAAGTCCTCATCAGTACTTCTTTGGATGACTCTGTCTCTGTCTCTCCCTCCCCCATTATCAACAATTGAACCCAGGGCCTCTGCACTGAGCTCCATCCCCAACCCTTCTCCTTTATTTTTTATTCTGAGATACGAGAAATGGTCTCACTAAATAGCTAAGATGCCCAGACTGGGCTCAAACTTGTGATCCCCTGCCTCAGTCTCTCAGCATGCTAGGAATACAGGCCTGTGCCACCATGCCCAGCAGAGTGAATTCTTCTCTTGAGGAATTTTTTAATTCTCTGAATTCTTGAAATTTTCTCAGCTGCTTCCCCATGGTCCACAGATCTCTCCTTATTGTTACATCCAAATGAAATCATGTTCTCCTCATTCTTGCCCCACTTCTTGCCATCCCATCTCCATTAGCAGTTTCTACCCACCACATCAAGTCAAAAAGGGGGTTCAGCCACCCTAATCCATCTACCTCACTCATCATATCCAAACCACCACCAAATCCTACAAACAGTAACTCCTTTAGAAGTAGGCTGTGCAGGTAAATGATAAAGCATGTTTATAGCATGTGTGAGGCCCTCAGCTCAATAAAACACCAAAAATCAACAGATAATACCTCCTTAATATTTTAAATTTCTTCTTCCTATCATAGCTGTTGTCACTACCTTAGTTCGGGTCCTTACCAAGCCACCTGGGTGCCAAATCTAAGTGACACCTTTATCATTATCCTAATCCCTATGAAGCATCTAACACTACAAGCTCTCTAAAACCCCTTCTCCCTTGTCTTCACTCTTACATTCCACAAACAAGTAATGAATGCCCCCCTCTCTGTATTAGCAGCTCTTACTCTGTTCCTCTAAGAATGAAAAATACTGTCTCTCCTCTCCTAATTTCTCCACAAAGATATACAGTACTGGAACATAAACTATGAGGTCAGTGCTACTGTTTGTTCCAATTCACATGTAGCTCATTCCTTTCCCACCAACACAGAAAGAAAAACAGGTCCCAGTATAGTGGCCAGATCCCTGTGACAACCCAATCCTATGCCATAAGCATGGCACAAAATGCCCTTAGTTATCCAGACTTCACTACTCATCCTGAACTTATTTCCTCAAACATGACATCCTCTTTCACACCTCTAAACTTCTGTATTAGCATTGTGTCAGCTTGAAAAAACCTTCACTTCTTCCCTGTTGAAGTTTTCTACTCATCCTTCAAGGACCACGTCACATTCTGACTTTCTACGAAGTCTTAATCAGACTAAGTCAGTTACTCCCACTCCTATGCTTCTACAGCACTACTACTTACTTCCACTAAAGCAGTAAAAATACTTATGATTATTATTTGAGAGATGTAGAACAAAGATATGACCTGCATTCTCTCAAACTAGCCATTTACAGTACAACAGTCTTCAAAAATATTTGTTTTCTAATATATAAATGAATGAATAGCAAACCCTCAACAACACTCAATAAATATTTGGTGAATAGACTGCTAAAGATCTTCATTCACTCACACAAATTATAACTGAGCTTCTCAAGTATTTATATATTCTAATTCTAATGTCACTTACATTTAAGTCTATCAATAGCCAAGTTCTCAAATTCTATCAGAGATATGTTTTCAGAAGGTGGCTCCAGGTAAAACTGAAGGCTATGCGGGTAACAAGCATTTTTCTGGTCTCCTGCCAACCTCAGCTTTCTCCTATTTCCTCCAGAAAACTGCATTTTGGTTACCTATGGAAGGAAGTGCATTAAAAGTTAAAAAACAAAAAAACTGAAAAAACAAAGCATGATTCCACATACACAGAAAAAAACATACTTAAGTTAAAAGCACACACAAAATGTTCAAAGTGGTGATGCTTGGGTGATGCGCTTCAGTATTTTTCAGGTTTTCTACAATACACCTG
Source organism: Dolichotis patagonum (assembly GCA_004027295.1). NCBI lineage: Eukaryota > Metazoa > Chordata > Mammalia > Rodentia > Caviidae > Dolichotis > Dolichotis patagonum. Next base: position 30,883 of record PVJX010016710.1, on the reverse strand, counting down.
GTATAATTCTGTTAAGCGGGCAGGACTGGAAAGATGCAGGGAGTGGTCTTACCCTTTTACAAAACGGGTCAGGTTATGCTCTGCTCACTGCGGGCCTGTCTGTCACCGCCCTTAGATCTCTGTGATTCCCTAAGAGCTAAGATGGGGTTTTCTGGGGGTGCCACCCCGAGCTCTGGCCAGATGACAGACGTAATGCGCTGTGTCCTGTTACCTTCTATCTGATGGCCCTGGGAAGCAGCACGTCTTTTGGGTCCGGTCACTCGAAACTCCTCTGGAGAACCGACCACAGGTGCCTTTAAACGTTCCCACTCTGGACCCCTCAAATCCCTCTAGAAGGTAGTCTCTCTCTCACGCACCCACACCCCCGCCCCGCTCAGTAAAATCTGTTCTCCTGTCGGAAAAGTGATCTTTTTTATTGCAACTTGTAAGCCTCAATACCAAGTTTGCTCTCCGTCCTAAATCATTTTGCGAGAGTTTCTTTTACCTGAGAACACCCAACGCGCCAAAACACACCAGCTGACACCCTATTTCCTCCTGTGGCGGGAGATTTCATTTGGGACCGGAAGCGGAAGTAACAGAAGCGCCAGAAGGCCCGCCCCCGGATGTCCCGCCCATCCCCTCTACGCGGGCTCCGCGCATGCTCAGAGGTGTGCGTCTCACAGTTGAGGGCGTCTCAGGTGCTTCGCCTGCTTGAAAAGTTTTGGGTAGGGGTGTTTTTGTTTGTGTTTTTGTGTTTGTTTCGGTTTTTCAACTTATCCTTAGGGACGTGGAGTTGGTAGTTTCTGATAGTTGATGCTAGGGTGCCGGAAAGCTAGCGTAAACAACTTCGGCGTTTCAGTAGCTTCCTAAAAGACCCTCGAGGGACGCGGCCTGCGCTCTTGGCTCCCAAAGCGGTAGGAACGGGGAAGAGAGCCCCGGCTTTTCCCCTCGCCGAATATATCAGCGATCCCACGAGGTAGGGCTCATCACTTTGCTGATGAGAAGACAGGCTGCGGAGAATCATTAGTTGCTCTTCTACACAAGATACACCCTTCGTTTCTTCCTTCGGATGCAAGCCCCGTAGGACCTTGTTCCAGCGCAGTGTTTGTACAGTATCTCAATGGGAGCGCGCACTCGAAGAAAAATTGGGACCACAAGATAGCAGGCTCACAGGAAAACGAAGGTCCGGAAAGTGCTGGGGAGAAAGACGCTGCCGGTCTCCTTTCTCCAGATGCCAGCTGCAGGCCTGAGCCACCCTGTGTAGCTCGAGCCCCAGGAGAAGTTCCCTTGTGGCCCCTAGAGAGCGTGTCTCCCTCAGAAAAGTGGCTTTTGGAGGCTTTGGGGAAAGAAGTTACTGGGTCTGGAGATCACCTTGACGTGTTCGAGGTTTTTTTTTTTTATGCTTAAGATTTTAGAAATGCAGAGTATATATTGAAATCGTATCAAGCTTCAAAGCACCTACACGGTGTGAACTAAATTGCAGCTGTCCTTTGCCTAAGCAGTTTAGGTCTCAATTCTTATCCCCTAAAATATATAAAATAAGGTGAATTAAAGTGTCCCATTTTATGAATGAAAATCAGTGAGCTAGAAAGGTCACATGTTTAGTAACAGAACCAAATTCAAATCTGGGAAGACTGTCCCGAGGAACCACTGAGCTCACCATCTCACTGCAATTTCTATTAATGAGAGCAGAGCCTATCCTTATTTCCTTTCTCCTGGTGTCAGGTACATAACTGACATCATCTGAGCCAAACAAGACAGCTGAAAAATGTGCCCTGCCCTCAAAAGGAAGAAAGCTGGAGCAAAGACCAAAAGAATACTTACATAAATAGCAGCTCTGTGGATACGGAAAGAATTTAAATGAAATACAAAGGAAAAAAAAGATGTAAAGAATTGACTAAAAATACATAATTGTGAATCTAAAAACAGTGTTAGTTTACAGTCATCAATTGATTCATGAGAAGGCACATAGAATTTGTCAGTGTATTAAAGAAAAATCCTGAAAGCTGAACTAAAGGGAAAGATAACTCATATACATAAAGTGTAAAATATGTTTATCACACAGCAAAGAAATTTTCTGCAAAACTGGCCCAATGTTTAACAATGAAAATGCTCCATGTGCCACCTGTGTTTGTTTAATCTACCAAGGCTCTTTTTTTTTTTTTCTTACCAGTAGCAGGGATTGAACTCATGACCATATACTTGTAAGACAGGCACTTATGCTGCTGAGCTAAATCCCCAGCCCCATCTACCAAGCCTCTTTATGATCCTCATGTGGTGTCACGTTTTTCTCTAGTTAGGTCCTTCTAAAAAATATCTTCATCATTTGGGAACATGCACCACTGGACAATTTGGTAAATGATCTCACAAAAATACACCCACATCAGAAATCTGTACATTTCAAAAGGTTCATAATCACCATGTGTAGCTGGTTAAGAATATCACCAATACATGATTTTAAACTTTTTTTTTTTTTTGGAAAGCCCCTTATGTTTGTTTTTAAGATCCCTAAATCGAGGGCTGGGGATTTAGCTCAGCAGCATAAGCACCTGCCTGGCAAGTGCAAGGTCGTGAGTTCAATCCCTGGTACCAAAAACAAAAAAAAAAAAATCCCTAAATTGCCTACTATAATACCTTTCAAATTAAAAGATGAAGTGACTAGTGTGGTTTTCATAACCAACTCAGGAAAGTGGAAAAATGGCTACGTCTAACATTGCCAACATCTTACCATGTCACATAATAGCTGCCTTTTCATATTAAAAGTCTTTTAAATCTCAGAAAACAAAATAGTGTGAGTCTGTCAGCTATTCCAGCATCTTTATTATGTTCTAATGCAATTTTGGTCACTGCCTTGATGTGAAGTCTGGTTTTTGGGGGTTTTTTGTTTTTTGGTTTTTTTTGTTTTTTTTTGTTTTTGTTTTTTTGTTGCGGTACTGGGGATCAAACTCACAACCTCGCACTTGCCAGGCAGGCGCTTATGCCACTGAGCTAAATCCCCAGCCCAAAGTCTGTTTTCTGTAACCTGAAGGAATTGCAATCTGAATCTACATATCACAGCAACAGTAATGCAAAATAATGTTACACAGTGCAGCAGCCATTTTCAGTAAATCATATACTTTCATGAATTCATTTCTTATAATCTTGTAAATTAAAAGCACAATAAAGAGGCAGAAAACATATATATACACAATTTTACTTCCACTAAAAGCATAAGCATCTTGAAAACAGGGACAACTGTATCATTCACTTTTGTAACCCCAGTTCTTGGCACTCCTTGTGCCTTCAACAAATATTTATGCAATGGAATTGATGACTGCTATGAGAGATGTATGAAAAAAGTGCTGGGTTTAACTTCACACTAAACAGATGGTTTGAATCAAATGTGATTCCAACTTAAAAAGACCTCATCTGAAAACACCACACACATTCCTTCCAGAATGACTTGGCTCCCCAGTTTAGTCCATGATAAAACACAGAGTACCTTGTCTGAGAGAATTTCCATGAATCATCCCTGCTCACTTTAATCCCCTAGGCAATACCAGTTGCAGACAGACCACCCCACAGGGTGTCCACCCTTAGATGACTGCAGCTCCGGGACTTCTGTAACACAGTGTTCCACAGTTGAGAGGTTGGTTGCCATGATGGGTAATCAAAGTGAGTGTTCATTCTTCCCCAGTGCAGAGTGTGTCGCTCTAAAAACCAAGGGTGGAAGGAGTTTCTTTACCAACGGAATGTGCTACAAATTCTAACCCTGCTTGAAAACAGGAACGAGAAGCTTTTCCAGCAGGATAACTGACCCACACAGGCTAATGTGAATTTAGCCAACCCCTGTTCACTCCACTCTCCCCATTTCACTGCCCATCTCTGGGTGATGAGTAGGAAAGAAATCTAAAGAGTGCGTTTCATCCTTTCTCCCTCTACTTCATTTTGCGTTTGTTAATCCAGCAGCAAGCAAGAAGCAAGACAGCTAGAGAGAAAGCATACTCTTGAAGAAGACCTGTCTGTCCATAGATACTGATTTGGTCCAGAAATATTAACTGAGTACCTACTAAGTGTCAACATTTTCTATTCTGGGGATACAAAGGTGATGAAAGAGCTAAAATTTCCTGCCTTCATAAGTCTTACATTCTATTGAGAGAGAAACAACAAACAAGATAAATATACACATTGTATGAAAGGCAGTGATTGGGACTGGGGATTTAGCTCAGTGGTATAAGTGCCTGCCTTGCAAGTGCATGGTCCTGAGTTCAATCCCTGGTACTGGTAAAAAAAAAAGAAAGAAAGAAAGGTAGTGACTGCTAAGCTGGGAGGGAAATCAAACAGAGAAAGAAGATATAAAGTTTTGAGAAGAGGCACTGAAATTTTAGAATCGTGAGTAAACAGAAGGTTTATAAACAGGAGAATCTATGTATGTGCTGTGCATTTTCCATTTCCCATCCTTTACCTAAAACCACTCTGGCTCTCTCTCCTGCCCTCTGATCCTGACTTGAACAGAATACATAAGTGACTTTTTGTATCTCTGCTTACAGTTAGGTTCAGTCAATGAGGAGCCCTAAAACGAGATGGAAAGGAGAGAAGGAAATGGGGTCAGTGTTTTCCTTCCTATAGCTCCACCCTACAAGGCAGCATTTGTCCCTCAACCTGTCCTTGCTCCTGTCAAGGTGGAGGTTCTAAATGACTTGCTCTGAGCCCTATAACTGCCCCCTTCCTTTGCTTGCAGGCCTAGAGACAGAAACGGCCTAGTTTCCAGTAAGTCCTCCTGGATGGCTGCACCTACCCCTGTAGTTCCCATGTCTTTGTGAAAAATCTCTGAAAAAAAAATCCTTGAGCTGGCCTATTTTGAATGTGTGACCTGTCTCTTGCTGGACTCTCACTGATAAAATTCTACATTTACATGTTTAAAAACAAAAATGAAATAAGACAATGGTGACAATGTTCAGGGATACATACTATACACTAGATACACTAGATATTGTTCAGGGATACATACATACTATACACTGGGTGATTGCGCTAAGAAGAAAGGGGGGAGGCACTGAGAGGAGCCCTTCTGGCCTCTCCTTTCTGTCCCCATTAGATACAAGATGGATCTTCTAAGATTACAACAGAAGCCGAGATTTCCGGGCATGCAGTGCTGAACACTCAGCGAGGAGGTTTCTTGAGAAGCAGATGTGCTGGCAAATCATGATCCTCTGCCACTTCCAGCCACATTCTGTAAGGAGAGCTCTCTGACAACAAGCTCCTCTTCCTTATCAGTGTCTCATCTCTAAACATCCCAGGTGCCAAAGGATTGTCCCGGGATTCACTGCCCTTCCCTCAGTTCCTAACGGTACATATGTACAGAAGAAGCGAAGTGCACCCCTTGCTGTAACAATGTAGGATGGGTCGCCGAGAAACTCCAGACCCAGCTTACCCTCCCTGCTGGCAGAGGGAAGCAGCTCTCACTTGGAGTAGCAGAGTGCGCACCTGAGGCTGGCCCTGGATAGGAGATGAGTCAAGGACTAGAAGTCATAAGAAATTTAACCTGGTGGCTTTGTTTTGGGTTTATCCATGGGTAAGAGCATGAGATGGACTGAATCTCACCCTGAACATAGAACATAGCAACTATTCACTCTTGAGGCTATTTTCAGATAAGGGAAAACAAAAAGACATCCAGTAAAAAAAAAAATCTGATCTTGATTTAACCATGTAAAAGTAATTTTAATATAGGTATTTATGAACTGCTTATCATTTATAAGTAACATTAGGCATTTCATGATTACTCTGTGTCTTAACTGTTGACAGAATTTATTAATTATTCATGCCAACTCAAAGCATCCAAAGATTATAAGAAATATCTTTTTTTGGTAACCCAATCTGGTGCGTAACAATATGGTACAAAGTCCCTTGTTGCTCTTATTCTATTTAAATTTAAACTAGACTGAAGTCCATTGTACAAGACCAATCTACCTAGAATCATCTTACTGGTGTTTAACTCAATTGATTTAAAGACAAGCTCAGAAAAGAGTCAAAGTAACCAAAGAAATACCCTGAAATACAACTTTACTTTATGTGTCACATTTGATGGCATTTTTCAACAAGCAGTTCCTATAACCTGCTACCTGAGAATCTTTAAAGTGAATCAGTGATTTCACATGAATTGAATCCTGGTGACTTTAGGTGTGCTCTGTTTGGGTTCAATGAATGTTTGACTTTTTTGCACTCCTGCTTCTACCCTGGTCCTTGGCACAAAACAGACACTCCACAGCTGTCCACTGAACTGAATCGAACTCTTTTATGTTTATACCTAATTCTAGTTGAGTTGTCATATGCCTTCAGATGTTATCTCCCACAGAAGATGTGTTTTCACTGGAGATTTTGGCCTTCCTACTGAAATTCCTGATCAAAATGTTTTCTCTTGGTTGGATGATTCTTGGAAACCGAAGCAGGTGTAAATATGAACTTATTATGGCACCAAGATTTCATTCCAACTTGACTGATTGATACATCCAAAAGTTGGTATTCTCCACTAGAAAATTATCTTAATTTTTTTTTTTTTTTTTTTTTTTTTTTTTTTTTGGTGCCAGGGATCGAACTCATGACCTCAAGTTTGCCAAGCAGGCACTTACACCGCTGAGCTAAACCCCCGGCCAATTATCTTAAAATTTCAGAAAATAGAAATCCAGGAATAAACATGAATACACCTTACTCTGCCCAATGTAAACACTTCAAGATCCTGGTTACAGAGAGGAAATGGACTCTCCTGACGTGTCAAACCATCTTTCCTATATTTTCTTCTCATTAGGCAACAGAACATTATTAATCAGGGCTTATGGGGTGAAAACTTCATCCTAGAAGAAATATGATTTTGACTGGGGGTTTGATCTTTTGGGCCAGTCCTCCAGAAGCTGTATGTATGGGGTTCCACCCTTAACAGAGTCTCACTACTGTTTCCAGACCTCTCTGCCCAGGGGGCCCCCAGCAGTGGGGCCCAACCCAAGGCTCCAGCCTCTTTCACAGAGATGGGCTCCTTTCCCTCCCCCAGATCACACACACACCCAGACCACACGAGACAGCTCTTCCCTAGTACATTCATGAAAGAGTTAGGTTGTTTCGTGCTTTTCCAATTGAGTACAAGGAGCTTCACTGTGGGAATTTTCTGTCTGCTATGTAGACATAATCTAATCTTTGTTTATGATACACTAAATCCAGATTTTTCCCATTATATTTGTTTGCTAGTGATTTTTGGCATTGATAGCTCATATAGTTTTCAAAGAAATTTTGTTTATATGACCAAACCTAAGGTTTTCCCAACCAGTAGAATCTCTGAGGTCCCCTTATTCTACTATAATTTTCACCCTTTTCTTTCCATTTTCCTTCTGTTTTTATGTTAAGCTTTAAAGATTTAATAAAATATATATCTCTTATCATCTGGAAGGCTCTATTACTTCCAAATCGTGCCATGTGGCTTCAGTACCAGCCAGTGATATAACCCCAACCCCACTGGTATCATACAATCATCTGAAATGACATAGTTTGGCTTGCAGTGTATTGGTAGCCTGTATAGCTGCTCTTAGATTTGTGCATTCTAAAATCAAAATGTCAGACATAACCTTGCATTACCATCTCTAATTTGCGTTTGGAAAATTCAGTTGTCAATTTGGACTTTTTCTCAACAGGTATAAATATACAACTAGCTACTACCTTGCAATCACAATTTTGCAATTACAAGACATTTTTATGAATAAATCTTTAGTATCTTAAATTTCTTATTAAATAGTAAGTCAATATATGGTTTGATATTTTGAAGTCAAATCATTTTTAAAAATAAGGTATTTTTTAAGAACATAATTAAGGAGAACTCAAACATGAAAAGATTTCATTGGTGCCAAATATGACAAATGATAGTTTGGTTTGCTGAGCAAACTAAGATTTCATGTTAGTTGGAATAGAGATTTGTGGTAGGTCAGCAATTGTCATGGGCTAGTTTTGGGTCTTTGTTTGTTTGTTTTGTTTCTTGGGTTTTTATTTGTTTGTTGTTGTTATTGTTGTTGTTGTTTTGAGACAGGGTCTCACTATGTAGTCCAGGCTGGTCTTAACCCTTGGCTATCTTCCCTCTGCTTGCACCACCACACCTGGCCGGGATAGATAATTTAAAGACGTTTGTGAATCTAGAGAGCCTGCCACCTTTACAGCCCATGTACAGTCCAGTGCATGCTGGAAAGAATCCAGTTGTTAAAGCACATTATTTATAATTTAAAAAATTGTTCAAAGCAAAAAATTGTTCAAAGCAAAAATTGTTCAAGCAGAAAGAGATAATTGATTTTTCAGGAGAAGTGCTGTTTGATTCTGCCTGCAGGTACACCATCTTGCCACAGGACACAAGCAGTCTATGTAAAGTATATACACAATCAGGGCTTCTCAGCAGGATTTTCTCTCTTCTGTTTTTCGGTGAACAATTAAACTGAGTGACCTGCCAATCAATAGTCGTCATTTTTTAAAATCTAAAAACAACAATGACAGTAATAACAATGATTCAGATGAGGAGCTACTGTGCTCAAAATTAAAAACAAGAAAAAGAGTGACTAAGTCTTTCTATTATTAACCTCAATAAATGCTCTTCAATTTCAGCAGAACACCAACCAGAACATTAAATTAATATTAGCCATTTTTATTGTGTGTACAATTTTGTTTATGCTTAATATGCAAAGGTACTTAGGTTTTGTGTGGGTATTTTAGTTCAAAGTATACACAAATTATTAAAAAATACAGATCAACTCTGGATATCCTCAGAAATTTTCTTTCTCCTTTTTTTTTTATTACTGGAGCTTGAACCCAAAGCCTTCACACTGAGCTATTTCCTCAGTCTTTTTTTATTTTTTATTTATTTATTTATTTAGGTACCGGGGATCGAACTCATGACCTCGCGCTTGCCAGGCAGGTGCTTAAGCCACTGAGCTAAATCCCCAGACCTTTTATTTTTTATTCTGAGAAAAAATTCTCATTAAATTGCTAAGTTGGCCAAATTGGGCTCAAACTTCTCATCCTCCTACCTTAGCCTCCCAGAGAGCTGGGGTTACAGTTATATACCACCATGCTGGGCTAATTTTCCTCCTTTTACATGCTTAGTTACATATCTCAAACTTGGGAATTACTAGTCTAATCATAAAATAGATAAACAGTAAATCTTTTGATTTACACTGTTAGACATAGGATAGGTGCTATGAAGTAATTTAAAATGATTTTTGGCAAATTTAGATATTTTAGAAAACATTCATCTTTTTAAAAATCAATTATCTCTTTCTGCTTGAACAATTTTTTAAATTATAAATAATGTGCTTTAACAACTGGATTCTTTCCAGCATGCATTGGCTTGAGGTAGAAGTGGTAAGCCTATGGAGAGGTTATTCTGGGAAAGATAAACAAAGTTAGTTAAAAGCACTATTTCAAACTATTCTATTATTTGGAACATCCACTAGCCCTAATGGAGTTCCAAAATATTAAGGAAAAAATATGCATTAGTAGTTGTGTCGTTGACAGATAAAGATTATACTTTCATTGCTATGACAATTTATATATTTATCTCTCTTAATCATATGTGGATAACCAAGCAACAACTTTTAATTTTTATATTCTGACACAAATTTTAATACACTTATTTAGAACTCAATAACTACCTTGAAATTAGTGAATACACTGAAAAGTTCTAGGGGAAAAATGTAAAAGTCAAACATTTGTTGATGAGAAGGGAATGTAAATAGATAAGCTTAAAGATTCAAGAGTTAAATAACCTGAAAATAGGCGGACAGACAGACAGACAAAGTTTTTAATATATTTAATTGTAATTCTGCTTTTTAAAAAAACTAGTAACTAAATAATATAGCAGATATTTCATTTTAAAGTGTGTTTCTCCTGAAACATTTTATATTCTCAGTATAAGAGGCCCAGGTACAACTATATTTCATATTTAGTAGGTCCAGTTTGGGAGTGAAACCAGTTGAAATTTGAAAGCGAGATCTTGTGACCCCTCAGAATGAGGCAGAACATCCTGTTTTGGCTTTGACCTCCACGCCCCTATGGGGAATGTTTTCTGACCTGTCCGCCCAGGGTAGGCACTGTGGAAAAGCAGAAGAAAGCAGAACCAGAACTCCATCCCGTTCATCTTAGCTCTTTCTAAAACTCAACACTCAAGTTATCAGTAATCCCCAAGAATCTGGTTGCTTCAGCTCCTCCGTAGTAATGCCTGTGTGCAGAAAACTGCATCATGACGGGCGGGCTTCCTTCACTTTATTCCTAAGGTGAATGAATCATGGCCAACCATGAGGTAAGAAGCTCCCAGGGCCATTGCTCCCGTTCTTCACACCTTCATGCCCTCGTTGATTTGAGATCAGCACCAACTGGAGGTCGGATCTTTGCCGTCTTTAAAGGAAGTGGAAAGAGGGATACAACTCCGGAAACAATGATCCTGTCACAGTAGGAACTGACGTCATGGTGTTCTTTGCTTAGGGTTAGGTCTAGAGTGCACTTCTGTTTTATACAATAAAGATTCTTCAGCACAAAGAAAAAAAGGCCCAATCGTCATGTATTTAAAAATCACTTATTTTCCCAAAGCCCTTTCACAAGTTTGATAGTAGAACAGCAAATTTAACTGGTGTTAGGGTTTGCATCCATATGTCCCCCCAGTGCCTCATATGGTCATAGGTGGGATCTACAGTGTGTGATGCTGGGATTAGCTCATGGTGGAATGCCAGGCTCAAGGCCGCTAGGATGAAGGGTGTGAGTGCTACCTGCCCTGAGTGGCCTGGATAAGATATAATGGATAGAAAGAGTTGCGGTGGTGCCTTGCTTGCTGTGCCACCCTCTGCCCACCCTTGAACTGTTTCTCCTCTGGTGTGTCTGTCTGCTCTGATGCCCTCCCTTCAGACAACCAGTTATGTACTGAAACCTCTGCAAACTGTGGTTTCAGTCCCTTCCACCTTTAACTTTGGATGTGGGCTATTTTGTCTCAGCAGCAAGAAAAGTAGCTAACATAACTGACAACACTCCCTGTGTTCTAATCAAGATATTTTATAACAAAGATTTGCACCTGGTATAGCAAGAGGAGAGTAGACATGAAAAGCTCCTTTAGCATGCCTGCTTAGCCCAGGGACAGTGCTGGAAAGAAGTGCATCTCAGTATAACCATGAGCACCACTCTTCCCAAAGGCAGAACCAGAACTGTATAGAAATCCAAATTTAAACTAAGATGCAGCCAAGAAAATTAACATCTAATTTTGAGAAATGTGTTCATTTATTAAGCCAACTACAAAGAAACCAGAGCTTAATTATTCTTACTGATGGGAAGGTTAAACTCCAACTAGAGGACACATGTTAACCCACACTCAGAGGCCTGTAGCCCACCACCACCCGGTCCTCAGAGTCCCACAAACACACATCAGTGTACACACAGGAGACAAGACTGTAGTGTACAGCAGGTGTATGCTCCCACTCACACTCACCTTACCTGATCACAGCTGCAGCTGGGTGTCAGTCTCACCTACATCTCCTCTCCCCTTAGAAAGGGTGGGGCTGCTGGACCAAGGTACTTGAAGCCCCAGTTGGTTGTGAGGATGGAAGAGACTGAAAAACCAAGTCTCACATGGCAGGGAATGTCCAAAGTGAATCACACTTATCCCTCCTATACTGGAAGTTCTTTCTAAGAGTGCCTTAACCCTTTAGTGAAAGATTTCATCTGTGTGTGCATAGCATGAACGAAGTGCTAAGCGCACACATGCTGTGTGTGTGTGTGTGTGTGTTGCAAGGGTGTGTGACTCCGCTGTAACTCATCCACCTGGGCCCCTGCAGAGAAAGGACATCAGTCCTATGGTGGATTTTCCAAGCAGTTCTTGGCAGAAGACACTCACACCTAGCACCACCACAATCACTGGCTGCAGAGGAAACTAAATTCCTCTGGCCCTGAGGAGTGAAAGTTTGTGGTAAACGCACACTCTTGGTTTGGCTAAGATCACTGAACAGAAGACCAGAGACTATAAGAATGAAGAGGTCACAGACAGATTCTTAGATCTCTTCCTTAATATAAGTGTATGCCAGCTCATCTTCTGTCTCATATATATTCACCCTTAATTAAGCACAAAATTATTAGGCTGAATTCTTTGGTGAGCTCAGAGAAATGTGTATCTGCCTACTGATTCCTTCAACAACAGGAAAATTGTTGGATGCCAATTGAAAATTGTGGATAGAGAAGGCAACATGGAAGACAAGGAATTCAGGAAGTTATCATGTTGGCCACTTAGTCCAAGCCATGATTCCCAAGTAGTGGTGTTAGAAGTAAACTATATCCCCAGCCCTTGTGTGTGTGTGTGTGTGTGTGTGTGTGTGTATATATATATATATATATATTTTTTTTTTTTTTTTTGAGACAGAGTCTTGCTATGCAGTTCAGGCTAGCCTTGATCTCACTATGTAGCCCAAGCTGGCCTCGAACTCACGGTGATCCTCCTGCCTCAGCTTCTCAAGTGCTAGAATTACAGACATGCACCACCACACCTGGCAAAAAGTTTTTATTTTGTGAGAGGCTCACTATGTTGCCCAGGCTGGGCTCAAATCTGTGATACTTTTGCCTCAGCCCTCCAGATTGCTGGTATCTGAGGCATGTCATTGCACTCAGCTATAAAAGGCCTTCCTGTGCACAATATCATTGCTCATTGGAATTGAGAGAGAGAGAGAAAGACTGACTCAGACACAGAGAATTGTCCACAGTCACAGAGCCAATACTACCAAGGAAGGATGAGTCCTTAGGCATTCTGGTTCCAGCCCTAGTGTAGCAGGTAGTGTGAGACAGAACTGGCAGAGCCTGATGACAGACAAGACACAGGAGACTAGACGGGGGAGGCAGGAGGGTTGGGAGAAAGTTACAGTTAAAAATGGGCTTGTGTTTAAAGTGCTGGCCTCAGACATACTAGGCATGCACTATCACTGAGCTACATCACCAGCCTTGTTTTTGTTTGTATTAGAGGTTGGTCTCAAACTCCTGGGCTCAAGCAATCCTTCTGCCTCAGCCTCCTCTAAAGCTGAAAATACGAGGCATGTGCCACTGGATTGGGATTTTTTATTTGTTTGTTTTTGTTTTTCACTATATCTGTACTTTACGCAAAAATGAATTTTCTTTACATTACTGGACATTTTTATACCAGTATGTTACTTCATGCTAATCTGGTGTGTCTGGCCTGCAACCTATCTTTTTATTTCCTCCTCTTCTTGCAATGTATGATAAAAAAAGATTTTAAAAAGGAAGTTTTGTTACTTACATACATGAGCTATATCATATACTTTATATGTGATCCAAGACATATAAAGAGAAACAGAGGGCAAAACAGGCAGGCCAGGAGCAGACATACTTTTTACTTAGGAAGAGAGAGGCGCACAAGAGAATCTATGACTTTGCTCAAGGGTTCAGTTTTGTGGCTATTAAAACTTTGCTCTCCAGTGTGACTTTTCAGTTTCCTGATTTGCTTCTACTCCTGCTTTCCAGGGTCATCTCCTGGAGCCCAGCATGTGCCCATCCTCCCAAGCCAGCAGGTCTCTTCTCCTCCTTTCTTTGATCTTTCAGACCTTCAGCAGGGGGTACTGATTCCCAAATTGGCATTCTTTTCGTTTCTTTGAGCTGTTATGTTTTTTTCTTTCTTTTTTTACTTCAAAGTAATTTCAGGCTTATAAAAAGTGATAAGTAATATTTAAAATCGCTTATCAATCATCAGCTGTCCCCAAAGACACTGTGCCATTAATCTTTTTTCCTGATCCAGGACCCCACACTACATGTAGTTGTCATGGTCCCTCAGCTCCTGTTACACAGGACAGCTCTGTCATGGCCTTGGTACTCTGCAGAGCACCAGTGTGTGATTCTGTCAACTGCCCATGTTTTCTCAAATTCAGGTTGTGCATTTGGAACAAGACAATATTTTTCCAGAAAAAGATGTAATCCTAGCAGTCAGGAAGATGAAGCAGGAGGATTACTGCAAATTCAAAGCCAGTTTTGGCTACACAGTGAACTTAGAATACATATGGAGATCTTATTTCAAAAACAAAATGAAACAAAGCAAAACAAAACAAAGAAAGAAATAGAAACAGTTAATAGGGGCAGCATTATTACTGCTAGGAAGCAACAAATATGCTTGAATGAATGACTTCTGAGTAAACTGTAAAGCTAGCATCCTAATTTTTAAAACAAAAAAATGTGGGTTTTTTTCTGATTATGAAAGGAATATATCTTCAATATTAACATAAATATAACAAAGTTAAAAAATCTCGACACTCATAATTTAATAACTACCTTCATATCTTTGTATTCCTGCCATGTATTTTTCCATATATACACATAAATACTTAAAGTTTATTTGTATGTATATATTTATGTGTTCTTGTATGTATGTATCCATGTGGTATACTCAATAAAGTATTTTGAATCTGCTCTTTTTCATTTAATAACATATTGTAGACCTCCTTCCATATCAATAAACACAGCACTGTTAATTTAATGACTCACTGTTAATTTAATGACTCAAGTATTCCATTGCACAGCTTTTTTTTTTTTTTCAATTTTAAAAGGGGGTAAAATTAAACACAACAAAACAGAACAGAATGGGACATAAGAAAGCATAAATTTCAAAGCTAGACAACCAGAGATCTTCACTATCTGTCATATTGTCTCTAGTTTTCTTCCAAATGGTTGTCCATATCTTTGCATATGGGGAGCTCATACTAAATAACATAGCCAATCTTTTCACAAGATGTGTAGTTAACTAGCTCCCATTTGCTAAAGGGGGGGGGGACACAGGACGGGGGACAGGATGACATGAGATGTCTGATTCTCAGCCCATGCACCAGCAGGATCACAGCCGCCCCCAGAGAGGGAAGGAGTTCCTTGTTCTCCCGGCACTCTGAGTCAACCGCATGGTGCAGGTCCCGAGGCACCAGGGTCTCTCCCCTGCAGACCCCCTAAAGTCCTCCATACTCACCTATTTCTTTCTGATGAATTGACCATTCCATTTCCAAAGTTCTGAAATGGCCAACAGACCACAGAAAGAATTCTCTTTAGGCTCCTGTTTGAAACCAGCAGCTATAGCGATCTGCTGGCCTTGCTTCAGGGCCACTCCATTGCACAGCTTTACCACAATATGTTTACAATTTTTATGTTTTTTTCCTAAACAGAATAAGTTGGGAAGTCTTCCATAACACATACACCTGGCTTCTCCTTTCAGTTCATTTATACTTTTCTTTACTTTTTGTTTTGTTCTGTTTTGTCTTTTGTTTTTGAGACAAGGCTTCCCTATATAGCTCAGGCTGGCAGTGAACTCACTATGTAGCTCAGGTGGGCCTCAAACTCATGGCACTCCTCTTGCCTCTACCTCTCAAGTGCTGGGACTACAGGCGTGTGCCACCACACCTGGCCTTAACAATTTTTTTAAAGCGATATTAAATTGTCTTCAGATTTGCACAATTACAGACTACATTCCATGAATGTCCTTTTATACCTATCTTTTGCATGCTTGCCCAGTTTTTTTTTGTTTGAAGTAGCTGAGTCAAGAAATATGTGTATTTGCATTTAATGTATTTTGACAAAATTTTTCCAGAAACATTGATTTATTGAAAGTTATTATTGCCATTTACATAATTTTTAGACACTTAAAGTTTGTTCAATTTTTCAAAAGACACTGATTGTCAAAATGGATCAGAAACAAAATCCAACAGTATGCTGAATACAAGAACATACAGCATACAACAGTATGCTGAATACAACATTTAATGCAAAAAGAAATTCAGTGGCCACATACTAGCCAATAAAGCATACTTAAATAAATAAAAATAATCAAAATTATACCGTGCAAATTATCAGAATATAGTGTGATGCAACTAGAAATCAGTGCCAAGAGAAATCCACAGAAATTATGCAAATTCATGGAAATTAAAGAATATATTCTTGAATAATCAAGCAATCACAGAAGTAACTAAGTAAAAACATAGGACAGTTTCTAGAATTAAATGATAATACCAGTACAACATAATAGAACTTACAGCACACAAGGAAAGTACTGCTAAGAGAGACCTTCATAGCTATAAATGCCCACATCAGAAAAACACAGCAAGTCCGTTGGAGACCACAAATTATAAATTGAGGGTAGTGCCTGGAGGCCTTAATGAAGGCTTTAATGGTCTTGTGATGCTGTGATATTCTTGGGAAAGATCCTTATTAGCTTAATACCACCACTACCTTCTGAGTCATCATAAAATCCCTCTCAGCATAAGACCACTTCTGCCCTCTGAGTCATGTGGTAATCTCTCACCATTTTCCTCAATGTAAATATGATCTATAAATACCAAGATTCTGACTATCTTGTGGCCTTTTGTGTCATCCCAGATCCCCACTGCACTACCATTTTCTCTTGCTGTTTCTTTTCACTATGTGCCATAACCCTTGGCAGGAGATTGGAGCCCACTGTAGGAGTGCCTGATACAAGTCCAAATAAATAATCTAATGATTTACTTCAAGGCTCTAGAAAAATAAGAGCAATCTAAATCCAATGCTAATACAAGGAAGGAAATTATAAAGATCACAGCAGAAATCAATAAAATGAAGACTAAGAAAACAATATCAAAATATCAATGTATTGAAGGTCTAGTTCTTCAAATGAATAAAGAAAACATACAAACCTTTACCCAAGCTTACCCAAAAAGGAAAGAAAAGGACCAAATCAGTTCAACTAGAAACAGAAAAAGGTGAAATCACAACAGATGGTACAAAAATACAAAAGATTATTAGCAAATACTTCTCAATCCTGTACACCAATAAATTGGAGAATTCAGAAGAGATGGATAGGTTCCTAGATACATGCAAATTACCAAACTGAAGCAAGAAGACATATAAATCCTGAATAAACTAATAATAGGCAATTAAATTGAAGCAGTAATAATTTTAAAAACCTACCAATTAAGAAAAGCCCTGGTTCCAGTGGAGTCACTTCTGAATTCTACGAAAACTTTGGAGATAACTAATTCCAATACTCCTCAAGCTCTTTAATAAAATTGAAAGTAAAGCACTACTCCCAAATTCATTCCTGGAAGCTACCATTGTCCTGATTCCAAAAGCAGGCCAGGATCCAACCAAAATGCGAGAACTACAGATCAATCTCTTTAACAAATATAGATACAAAAATCTTCAACAAGATACCAGCAAACAGAATGCAACAAATCATCAAAAACATCATACATACATTATGACTTCTGAGACTATCTTGGTGATGTAAGGATGGTTCAACATATGCATATCCATAAATGTAATATATCACATGTCTAACTTATTTTCTCATGGCTGACACAAAATTCCCAGCACCACAAGTTAAAGGAGGAAAGGTTTATTTCAGCTCAGTTCGTAGAGGCTTCATTCTATAGTCTCCCAGGCAGGGTGGCATGACCAAGGAGCATCACAGGGGAGAAAGAGTTCATGCCATGCAGGTAGAAAGCAGCAGCAGCAAGCCTGAGTTTCCTCTCTTCAATTATATTTATCTAGGTTTTAAACTATTGATTGGTGCCACCCAAATTTAGGGTGGGACTTCCATTGTCCACGCTATTAGTCCCAGTGTCACACCCTTAATCCACATTCACATACCAAGATCCAGCCATCTCCAAAAAGCCGCAGATGAGTGCATGAAGATTTGGGGAGACACCTAGATACAAGCTGTAACACCACACAAACAAAAACAAGGACAAAATTCACCTGACCATGTCAATAGATACAGAAAAGGTCTCTGACAAAATCCAACATCCATTCATGATTAAAAACCCTGAAGAAAATCGGTACAGATGGCTTTATATCGATCTGATAAGTCATTCTTTTTTTCTTTCTTTCTTTCTTTCTTTCTTTCTTTCTTTCTTTTTTTCTTTCTTTCTTTCTTTCTTCCTTTCTTTCTTTCTTTCTTTTGTACTGGTGATCAAACTCATAGTCTCACACTTACTAGGCAGGGACTGTGCCACTGAGCTAAATTCCCAGCCCAAACACCTTCATTTTGTTTTTTGTTTTGTTTTGTTTTTGTTTTTTTCTTTTTGAGACAGGGTCTCACTATGCAGTTAAGGCTGGCCTTGAGCTCACTTTGTAGCCTAGAGTGGTCTCAAACTTGCTATGATTCTCCTACCTTAGCTTCCCAAGTCTAGGATTACAGGTATCAAAAACCATTCTTGATAAATCTACTCCCAACATCATATTAATTGGGGGAAAAAATGAGAAAGTATTCCTTCTGAAATCAGGAAAAAGATGAGTACACCCACTCTCACGACTCCTGTTCGGCATAGTACTCAAAATGTTAGCCAAAGCAATCAGGAAAAAAAAAAAAAAGGAAGAAAGAAAGGAAGGAAGGAAAAGAAAAAAGAGGTTAGGTACAGAAAAGAAAGAAGTCAAGTTATTGATATTTGCAGACAACTTGATCTTCTACATAGAAAACCCAAAAACTCCTATGCAAAGACTCCTGGAATTAATAATCAAATTCAGTTGTATATCAGGACACAAAATTAACACACAAAAATCAATAGTTCCCAAAAAAGTCAATGTTTCCTTTACACCAACAGTGAATTTACTGAGAAAGATATTAGGAAATCAATACCATTAAAAAAAATTAAATACTTAGGAATTAACCTAACCAAGGAAGTGAGAGATCTCTACAACAAAAACTACAGTACTTTTGAATAGCAGATCAAAGAGAACATAAGAAAATAGGAAGCCATCCCCTATGGCTTCCTAAGCTAGATAGGAAGAACCAATATAAAATGTCCATACCTCAGCCAGGTGTGGTGATGCATGCCTGTAATCCCAGCACTACTTGGGAGGCAGAGGCAGGAAGTTGGCTACAAAGTGAGCTCAAGACCAGCCTAAATTGCATAGCAAGACCCTGTCTCAAAAAGACACAGGAAAAAAAAAAAAGCCATAGCTCCAAAACTGATATACAGACTGAATGCAATCCCAATCAAAATACCAACAGCACTCCTCATAGAAACGGAGAAACCAATCCTAAAATTCATATGGAACCAGAAGAGACCTAGAATAGCAAAACCAGTCCTGGGTAATAAGAGCAAAATAGCAGGCATTACAGTCCCAGATCTGAATTTATACTTCAAAGCTACAATGTAAAAACAGCAAGGTAATGACACAAAAACAGACATGTGGATCAATGGAACAGAATACAGGATGCAAAAAACAACAACAGGGGCAATCAGCTACCTGATCTCTGACTGCAGGAAAGATAATCTCTTTAATGAATGGTGCTGGGAAAATGCCTATTTATATGCAGAAGATTAAAACTAGACAGATGATTCTCACCCATGTACTAAACTAAAATCAAAATGGATAAAAAATCTAAGATTCAATCAGAAACACTTGTTCTGCTGGAAGATAAAATAGATAAAACTCTTGAAGACACAGGTGTAGACAAGGAGTTTCTGAATGGAACCTTAATTACACAAGAATTTGTACAAAGCATCAACCAATGGAATCATATAAAAGCACAGCAAAGAAAACAAACAGCATGAAGAGACAACCCGCATAATGGAAAACTATTTTGCCAGGTATTCCTCAGAAGACTAAAATTCTGAATATATAAAGAATTCAAAATAAAAGACCCAGCCAAAAAATGGGCAGCTGCAATCAATAGACACTTCTCAGAAGATGAACAAATGCCCACAAAATACATGAAAAATGTTCAACATCACTGGTCACTAGAAAAATGCAAATTAAAACAACAGTGAGATTCCATCTTACTCTAGAAAAAGAATAGCTTTCATCAAGAAATTAAATAATTAAAAATGCTGGTAAGGCTGCAGGGAAAAAGGAAATTTGCCAAGTTGTTGTGAATGTAAACTAATACAACCTCCATGGAAATCAGTATGAAGATTCCTCAAGAAACTAAAACCTGAAATTCCACTTGACCCAACTATTCGTCTTTTATGTATTTTCCTGCAAGAGGTAAAGACATTATATTACAGTTATACATGCACACCTGTATTTATAGTGACACAATTCATAATAGCTAAATCTGGGAAGTAGCCTACGTGTCCATCAACAGATGGATGGATAAAGAAAATGTGGTATCTACACACAACAGAGCACTACTCTGCCATACAGAACAATAAATTTGAGCCATTTTTAGGAAAATGAGTGCATCTTGAGATTCATAATGTTAAGTGAAACAAACCAGACACACAAGCTTTAGTATAGCATGTATTTCTCTTACATGAGAAACCCAAAATATAAATAAAGAGCAAAATAAAAGACAGTTAATAGGAAGAAAGGAAATAGATCTTTTTCAAATGGGAAGAGGGTCAAGAGATAAAGGGAGGAGAGAGGGAAGAGAAAGGGAATAAAGAAAGATGTGTTATGTACATGTTCCAGCGCCACACAAAGAACATAATCATTATGTAATGCAAGCATTTACTAATAAAAATAAAAACTAGAAAAAAAACTAAATATCAATAAAACAACAAGTACTTTTTAAATTCCATATTTATGGTGTGTGTTGGTCAAAATGGGTTTATGTGTCAAAAAATGAGACTAAGTGGATAAGGAAAGTGGGATGATGGGCAGTGTCTTGGTTACTTTTCTCTCCTTGCTGAGACAAAATACTTGACACCCAAAAGGAAGTAAGGAAAGGTTAACTTTGCTTAATTTTTGGAGGTTTCAGTCCATACTCAGCTAGTTCCAAGGCAGGGTGGCACCATGGTTGAGGGGCAGCCATTCATGGCAGCTGCAAGTGACAACATCCAAAAGAGTCGAAAGGCCAAAGGGAAAAACAGGCAGCCTCCTTCCCTCCTTTATATTATATGCTGGCTCCCTGTCCCTGGGCGGTGCAGCACTCATACTGCCAATCCCAGCACTAGACAATGAACCAGTCACAAATGCCAGATTCACCACCTTCAAAGGCCTGCCCCCATGACCACAGGAGGCTTTGGGGGACATTCAAACACAAACTATAATAGAGGGAGAGATTGATTTTTAAAATCTATATATTTAATAACATTTTAACTAGAAACAAACTATGTGCATGTCTATCTTGGGTCATTAAAAACAAGTAAAACCAGGCTTTGGGGCTTTCCATGAGGTACTGCTTCAATTACAAACAGGCAAAAAGAGTGAGACAGAGGCCACGTTGCAGCTCTTACTTAACCACACATTCTAACAGTATGATTAATAGCTTCTAAGGCTGAACAGCATCCAAGGACAGCTGCCAAATGCTAAACTCCAATACTAAACTTGGCAATATTTTGGTCAAGTACAGCTGGGTTGTCTTAGCTTAAGGATAATGCACTTACCCACAAGCTTTGTAATCCCCACTAACTGAAATACTCTACAAAATAAATACTCTACCAAATACTCTACCAAATAAAGACTCTACCAAGTCTACTCTTTTTCTTTAGCCTTTTCTTCCCCTCAGAAAAGTTCACCTTATCCCTTTTTTATCTTGGGGAGAAACAAACTACTGAGGTTCTATTACACAGGGTCACTCTCAGGGAGAGGAATTTTACAGGTTAGATGTTTAAATTTTTCAATATATAACCACTAGCCATAGGTGCTACAGGAGTCAGAATGAATATATTGCCCATGATCTGGGCCCTTGAGAGTTTGTTGTAGTCAGCAGTTGTACATAGAACAATTAGAATCAGGACATGGAGTTTATAATATTATTTTTATGATGGTCACCCAGAGTTAACACAAGTTAATGCAGGAAATCTATCCACAACACTAAAGACAGAATATTTAGCCAAGGGCCTGAATCCCACAGCAATGTCCCACGTGAATACAGATGAAGATCCAGAGCTCATGACAATGCCTCCCACGAGTCCAACTGGAGGTCTAGAGCCCATGAGAAGGACTCATGCCAGTCTCTCTTACGGATCCATGCTGGGAAGGCCCAAAGGTCGGCAGTGGAAACTAGGAAGTCTATGCCAGTGGGGTGAAGGAGCTGTGCTGATAGGTGGAGGGTTCTATGCTGGAGCTGAGAAGTCACACTCACAACAAAGACCAGGGCTGTCCTGAAAAGCACCACAGCCATCCTCAGCCACACAGAGGCCCCAAGCTCCTCCGACAAGCACATTTGAGCACGTGCCAGGAAGCCAGTGTGACGAGTTCATCCTGGAGATCAAGCCTCACACATCTTCCTCTCCAAAGCCAGGAAGCAATGCTCGATGTGAGGACCAGAGCTTCTCCAGGAGAACCTAACAGCTCAAACAGTAACACATAGGAGAACCCACAATGTCTCAACGCACCTCAACGTATTAATGCCCCTCCTTCTTCTCCACGTCTCCATATATGCTGGCAACTTTCCTCAGGTGAAATATCTACGCTCAGCAGCATGGAGATGTAATCCAGCTGGCGTTAAATTGAACACCAGTTTTTAATCCATAACAGAGTTTATCAGGCACTTGGGGAAATGGGACCAGGGGCAATGAAAAACAATATCGAAAATATTAAGAACGCCAAACACTGTAATAGTAACTATTTCTTTCTTCATGACTTATACATCTAGCACACATTTAACCTATTTTTCTTTGGATTACTCAAGAGAAATTAAACTATTATCTTAACTTGAGAATTGAGACTGAAAAAGTTGGAGAACTGCCCAGGGTTAGTAAAGGACTGATTCTAAACCAAGGGCTGCAGCTCACGCCTATGGTAGTCTTCAGCTCTGCCACCTGTGTATGTGACACAATGGAGGGAACACACCTCCTTTGATGACAGGAGATATTTAGTGTAAATAAGGGACAGAGCAGAGAGACCGAGTCAAAGGTTAAGACTAGAAAATTCAAGGACACGCACCAAAGTCAGAAGTATAGGACAGATGAGAGCCAGCAAGAGCCGCTCATCCAAAACTTACGAGGTCTTGGGGATGAAAAGACAGGGTGTTCCCGGAAGAGGCAGAATGTGAGCCAGGCACAGCCAATTGTCAGTCATGCCACGTGAGTGTCCCTAGGAGGAAATACATGTCTCTATCACAAAGGTTAACTCAGATACTGAACTGTGTATGTAAACTATGTGAAATTTTTTCAGGTTACAGGAAAAAAAAGGAATCAAAATAAAGGTGCTTTAGAGTAATAACAGTGCAAGTATTTGGTGATGATAAAAGGAGCTGACAATGTTGAGAAAGTAACTTCCTAATCTGGTGTTTATCCCCAAGAGAGAGCTGGCAAGTACAAAAGTGCAGAGGTGAATTAGGAAAGCCCATTCATAACTGAGGGAAGGGAAGCATCCTAGTCAGCTAGGGCTGCCTCAGTCTGGACAGCCTAAAACACAGAAATGTGTTTCTTCCCAATTCTGAAGACCACCATCACGGGCTGCAAAGACACAGCAGGGTTGGTTTCCCTCGAGGCCTCTCTCTCTGGATGGCAGATGGCCTTCTCCTCTGTGTCTTCACACAGTCTTCCTCTGGTGCATCTCAACCTCTTCTCAGAGGGGAAGCTGGTCCAGTGACCTCCTCTCACCTCGATCACCTCCCTAAACACACTGGCTGCGAATACTGTCGCATTCTGATGTTCTGGAGCTTCAGATTTCCAGTGTTAAGGTTGACAAAATTCAGTTTGACCTGGACCAAAAGAGAACTAGGAGGAAAGGATTACTTCAATACTAGTCTTTTGGAACTTGCACTGAAAGCTGACTGTTGCTGTAGAACCATTTAGACAGTAGCTGGCAATACAAACAAATTTTATAGGCTAACAGTATTAGTTGAAGCTGTGAGACTCCATGACTCCTCCTTGGAGGGAAAGAGTACAGAGTATTAATACATTCAAATGAGCAAGAACTTACTTAGCCTGTAACAATAAGGTGCTGTGCTTAGTACTGTGAAATATGTAAAAAGGAGAATGATACAGTCCTACTTTGGGAATGCACAACATAATCTGAAATACACACAGACTATGAAAATGGCCCTCAAGGTGGCTAAGCAAGCTTCCAAAAGGAAAAAAGCCCATCAGGTAGTGAGAGGAATAAGTAGAGGAGCTAGGCCGGAGCCTTAGAGAGGATTTGTTTCTGTCATCAGTGGTGATTTTTGGCAGTATGTAATGTTTTCCTTGGTCAAGATGTGGAAACTAATGATTTAGCCAGGACTTTAGACATGAGCATAACTCATTCAGTATTGGCTTTGAGCTATGTTAGGAAATATTGGACCAAACTCCAGGTTGAAATTGGCAGAGATACAAGGAAACTCAGGTTTACAGTTATTTTCTATATAAACATAAGGAGAAAGACCTGGAAATCAATTCCACAGAGAGAATTCAACACACAGTTGCTCCCACAAGGTAACAGCGTGAAGTCCTGGAAGTTCCACCTGGTGAGGAGAAAGCTGGAAGTGGCAGTGCAGACCTGTAATCCCAGCTACTCAGGAGGCTGAGGCAGAAGGCCTTGGAACCCGAGGCCAGTTTGCCAGCACTGTGAGACTTCATGTCAAAAACAAAAGCGAATGTTCCAGACCATCTTCCCCGGAGCACCTCCTTATTTCTCTTTCTGCTTTTGTTCCAAACCTGTACTCACACGCTCAGTGCAAGTGACTGCAGGAGACGTCTATTCAAGGACAATGCATTTCAGGCCAGGCCTGTCCACAAATCCATGGTGAGTTCTGCCATCTAGTTGGCAGTTACAGGTTCTCTCAGTGGATGGATGACAGAAGCAGGCACATTTGACAGAGAGAGGGAGAAAGAATGCAAATTGGTAATGTTGAGGAAGGCGGGGTAAAGACATACAGAATTGCTACAAAGTGTCCCCGCAGAACTTCTGTAAGTCTAAAATCTATTCAACATGAGATGCTTATTATTTACAAAAACAGAACACAGACTATGGAAATGCCCGGGAAATAATGTTAATGAAAAAATAAAGTGTAGAAATTTGTGCAGAAAATGATCACAAACATAAAAAGATGCTCGCCAAAATACACTAAAACAGCCAGTGGTTATCTCTGTGTGTTAGAAGTGAAGGCAATTTTACATTTTCTACTTATGCCTTGCTATAACCTCTAAATTTTCTTCAATAAGGATTTCATGAGAAAAAAATAAAATTTAAAAAAAGGAAGATTCATTTTAAAGCTGCTCATCTTACGTAGGGGTCCCTCAGTATTCTCATAAAGTACACACACATCCAAAGTGAAACGGTGGCTCAGGGTAGATAAGCCAACAAATGACTCTTTCCCAGGGAATTCATGGGGAACATATTTGGGGTAAATTTTTATCCACGTGATTGAATCAGATCTGCACTATTTTTATGAGTTTAACATCAGACTTGGTCTGAAACAGATCATCACTCTGTTCAGTCCCACAAGTCACTGTGACAGCACAGCAAAAATTGTCAAGCTGATTATTTAGGTAAAACTGAAAACTGATGTTTTCAGAACTGCCCTTAGTAAAAGGATTTGCTTGCTTTTAACTCAGCAGACTTTCTGTGTTTATTTCCTAGAGATGGAGGCGGATAAATTTATAAGTAAAATCTAAAAGCCCAGAAATAGTCTTGTGCATACAGCAAAGAGCTCACTTTGAGATGCTTAAACATGTGGAAGTGCTCCCAGGATAGAAGCTGCTTGGTCTCCTC
Organism: Dolichotis patagonum; assembly: GCA_004027295.1. Lineage (NCBI taxonomy): Eukaryota > Metazoa > Chordata > Mammalia > Rodentia > Caviidae > Dolichotis > Dolichotis patagonum. The sequence continues at coordinate 5,320 of PVJX010016710.1, read as the reverse complement.
AAAGCCTGGGTCACTTGGCTTACTCACGCTGACTCACGCTGCAGCCAAGGGTGCTTAAAGAGACACCCTATTGTTGCTATTCAAAGACATGCAGACTGCAGGCTTTCCTGGTGTTCCCTAGTGTCTCATTTGTTCAGCCTTCTTGTATTAATAGCCCTGCACCTGAAAACTAGTTAAATTTCAGTTTCATTTCTTTCATCATCCCTCTTTTCTTATGATTTAAAGATCAATTTATCTGACTTCATTCTACTTTCATGGAGTGGCAGATAGCCTATTTCCTGATAATGTTGAGCAAACCATATCCCGGCAGCACATTAAAAGAGAGCTGAGCGACACACTGGCAGGGAAAAGTCAACTGTGAAAAAAAAAATTTGCTCACATTTGGAAAGTGAGCCTGATAAGGAAAACGGAACTTTGAGAAACCAAAAATTAAGACCAAAACGGATAGGTTGTACAAAGCAACTGTCTTGTTCTGCTTCTGTTACCTTGAGATACAGTCCACTCTGGAATCTTGCTCGTACAGCCCACCTCAAACCTGTCACGCTTAACCACTCCCCGTTCTGCCCTATAACTCAGCCTGCACAGTCCTGCCTAAAACCTCTACATAAGACAGTCCCAGCAAAGGATTGGGGCTCAGACTTTGGAGTACACTGCTCCTTTGAGCCTGCTGTCATAACACAGTTTGGTTCCCTCCACTTCTCTGAGTGCCACTTGGTTTCTTTACCTCTGGTAAATCTAAAACAGCTGTAAGAAGTCATTATCTAGAAACCAACGGCATTTAATTCACAAATTTGGCTCAAATGAGCAAATTTAAATGTTTTCAAGAGAAGTGTAATAAATATATCTAGAATTAGCCAGGCATGGTGGCACATGCCTGTAATCCCACTGTAATCCCAGTGGCTGAGGCAGGAGGATCATTGCAAGTTCAAGACCACTCTAGGCTACAAAGTGAGCTCAAGGCCAGCCTGAACTGCATAGGGAGACCCTGTCTCAGAAAGACAAAAACAAACAAACTATATATATATATGTATATATATATATGTATATATATATATATACATATATATATATATATAGGGTTATGTAGGAAATTATTCATAGCAAATTGCAATGACATCAATTCCTGGAGCATAGCTGGAATAAAGTGATAGCTTTAAAAAAAAAACAAACTAAAATACATACAACAAATTACTAGATACATTGAGAACTTTTCCAAATCCTGAATGCCTAAGTAGGTTCTATTATCTGGTTGAGTATCTGCTCTACACAAGTGTACATAAAAACAAAACTTTTTGGAGGCACCAAATCACACTGCACATGCCACCATGATGAATTGGCCACAGGTGCATCAAAGAGATTTTTTATTAAAGAAATAATCTGAAAAAGATTTTCAATAAGTCAAGATTTTTCTTCCTCTTCAACCGAATGGTACAAATCAGACTGCAAATCTCCCTGCTATAAATAAAAAGTGAGGGAAGAGGTTAATGAGCAGCCTGATGGCCTTGAAAATGCTGCATTGCTCAATGACCTGAGCATCTTCCAGGTGGTTCAGGGGAGTCCAACCAAGGTTTTGATGAGAGATTAAGTTGTTTCCCCATGTGTATCCAGCAGAAAAGCAGAGCCAGGACCTTTAAGGTTAACAATGACATTTCTGAGGCTCTCATCACACTGTGTAGCTCACAAATTGCTTTCATCTACTTGAATCCCATGACCCTCATGACAATCCTATTGAGTAGATGAGGTATGTACTACTATTATTCATCTGTGTTGCAGAGGTGGCTAAGGTCTTAGTCTCCAGATAACCCGGTTTTCTCTTCTCTACCCATCATTGATTACGCAGACATGATGATGCTCACCTGGAATCCCAGCACTCAAGGAAGCTGAGGGAATAGATTGTAAATCTGAGCCCAGATTGGACAATTTAGTGAAAACCAAGATCCTGTCTCCAAATAAAAAATAAAAAAGGACTGGAAATATAGTTCAGTTAAAGGCCAGGGATTTGATTCCATGGTATCAGAAGGTATCAAGATACTCCCAGTGCATGGTATCAGAAGGACTATGTATGTTTATCCATTCACTCAGTGACAAAAATTATGGCCCTTGCTCTCACATTATATTCTGTGAAGCAATGGGTCAAGCAGTTAAAATGATGACAAGCACTTCAGGAATAACGAAAAAAATCAATGTAATAAGTCACTTTGTACAAAGTAAATGTACATCACTTTCCTGATGGCAACCAGTTACTACATCAGAAAACTACCACAAAAATAAAATCCATGGCTTAGGCGTCATCATAAATCTTCACTAACAAAAGCTCTGGGTACACCACCCAACACTGCAGGAAACACCGAAGTATTTCCATAGCAACAGTGACTAAGGAAATTACCAGGATGCTGAAAATGGAGAAGAGAAAGACAGCTGTAAACTAGGGACAAACAAGATTGTTCCCTCGTAGACTGAAGTCCATCATTCTCTCTCAAAAAACATAAATATTGAACCACCCAAGGCAGGCTGTTGCCAGCTCTTTCATTCTCCCGATTTACAGACTTTCAAGAAAAGAAATCAAGCAGAGAGCTAGAAACACAAGACACTCACACATACATGTACCAAGCAGGCAGCATATGCTGTAGCCTAACGGAGCCTTTCTGAGTTGGGGAGTGGCAAGCCTCAGCCTGGCCATTTATTAACCATTGCCAGGGACACAAAAGTGAAACAAAACCAGATCTGTCCTCACACTGATCAGTGTTGGGGGAACATAAGAGATAAATTACTATAAAACAAGTGACATGTGACAGATGCTATCACTTGTGTCTAAATGTCCCCTCAAAGCCTCATGCAATCATAGAGTTTTCTAGAGGTGGCTGGGTCTAGCATGTGTGATGCTGGGATTAAGAGTGTGTGATTACTAAATCAGTCCACTGATGGGTAACCTCAGTAGCCTGGATACAATATAAAAGATAGAAAAAGGCCTCTCTTTCCCCCTTCCTTCTTTTACTACTTCTGCCTTCCATGAACTGTTTCTCCTTTGCCATGCCCATCTGCCTTGGAATCAACCGTTTATGAACTGAAACCTCTACAAACTGTGAGCTAAATAAACCTTTGCACCTTTAACTTGGAGTGTCAGGTATTTTGTCTCAGCAATGAGAAAAGTAACTAAGCGATGAAAAAAGAGAAAGAATATTATTGGATGGCTGTGAGTTTAGAGTATTACTGGAGAAGATTATGTCCCTAAGAAGATGTGTTGAAGTCATATCATATCAGCATCTCAGAATGTCATCTTATTGGGAAATAGGGTTTTTCCAGAAATAATCAAATTAACATGAAGCTGTTAGGGAGGCCTTAATGTGCTTCCTGGCACCCTAGATGTGTTCACGAGTCAGGCGAGAAGAGGGCCATGCAGTGACAGAGATGGGGATCAAAGTGGTGCAACCACAAGCCAATAACAGCCAGGAGGACTTCAAACACCCAAGGGGAGCCCCATCTGTGGCCATCAGGGACTGCTCTACCAACACCTTCATTTCAACTTCCAGCCCACAGAATTCTGACAGAATACAGTGGACCCCCCCAAAACTCACAGAGATTATGTTCCTAGAACACCTGAAAATTCTGAAAAACTGGGAAGAATGCCTGTATTTACAGTTTAAACCCTAAATATGCATTGCCTCCCACAGCTTTATAATTTAGTTTAATAAAATGCCATATTAATAAATGTCGGGGACTACAAATCATGAATTGAATTTAGAGGATGTCTGAGGCTTTTCTTGGCCTGCCCTGTAAGCCAAATTGGAACGCAGAAACTCTCATTTTTCTCCTGGTCCCAGATGAAGCCCCAGGCTTGTGAAGCTGTGGCACTCACAGCTCAGGGTAAGACCCATTGAGGAAAATGAGAGCCTTTAAAGCAATATAGCAGCAGTAGTAAATCTTCCCCTGGGGAAACTAGTTTCCTTATGGTACTCCTCTCGTCCTTACAAGAATGCTTTATTCTTTTACTAGCTCATGTAGTCTCTACTACAGTTCCTAGTCTCTCTCACTACCCCTCCCCACGCACTGGCTAATAAAATAGTGGGAGCTGAGAGATTTTGTCATTGCTCATCCTAAGATATTGCTCTCCTAGCCCTCCTTTTCCATGCATTACTAAATTGTTTCTCTTATTTTATTCTTCACCATACCCCTTACACAGACAGTTGGGAATCTTGGCCTTAAAGGTGCAGGCCCTTTAGCTGTATCTTAGGGACTTTGGATTTTAAGAACAGCTGAGAACACTTCATGGGATATGGTTACACACAGTGCAGCAACCTGCTATGATGCAGGAATGCTGGTGCAACTACCGGAGATGGTTATGGGGCAACAGCCAATCAGCAGCAAAGACAACGGAATAATGCCTTTGGATTGGCTAGTTGCAAACCTCCAACCCTCATCCCCAAATTGCAGAGGTTATTTGTGATTTGTGAGGAATTTCGGAGTTTCTGCATAGAAGTATTAGTTCAATTCTAAGGAAAAATCTGCCAATGACTGAAGTCACAAACTTTGAACCAAATTTTGCAAAAGTATATTATACATTTCTGTTATTTTGAGCCACTCAAATTTTGGTACTTTGTAACTCTGGCCCTAGGAAACCAAAACAAAGGATGAGATTATTTCATGTTTAAAAGATTAGAACAACTCCTCTTTTTAAAAAAAATTGGTACAGCCTTTACCTGCAGGAAATCTCCCAGAGACCAGCATCACGGCCTGACTCTTTGGGACTGGGAACCTCCCGGACCTGAAGAGTGGCCTGGGCTGTTTGGATTGAAACTCTGCGGAGACCGGCATCTCGGCCTGACTGTTTGGGACTGGTGGGCCTGCCCTTCATCCGCAGGGAACTTCCTGGAGGCCAGCATCTGGGCCAGGTCTGTTTGGGCCTGTGGCCCTGCCCTTTACCCACGGGAAATCTCCCAGGGACCAGCATTGCGGCCTGACTCTTTGGGACCGGGAACCTCCCGGACCCTCAGAGAGGCCTGGGCTGTTTGGATTGGGAACTTTGCGAAGACTGGCATCTTGGCCAGGTCTGTTTGGGACCTGGAACTTTGCAGAAACCAGCATTTTGGCCTGACACTTTGGGACCTGTAGGCCCGCCCTTCACTCTCAGGGAACCTCCTGGAGACCTGCCTGGGACAAAGCACAGTGGCCTGGCCTGCCTGACATTCCACAGGCTCCAGGTTGACCACACCCAGCAATCGCCTTACAACTTAGGGAGCCAGGAGCCCACTGAGGGGAGTTAGGACCCTGTGAGGAAGCCAAGAGCCTGTGGGGGAGCCACTGCCCCACCAGGAACTGAGGG
>PVJX010016709.1:0-39760 GCA_004027295.1 Dolichotis patagonum | reverse complement strand
CAGAACTGTTAACAGTCTCACTGTTTGAATGTCTACTTTACATGCTTTAACTTTGTAATTTGAACAACTATTTCCAAGAAGTCAGTATGTAATTAGTCAAGTAATAATTTGTTAGGTTTTATTGTTGTACTTTTCCTTTTTTCCTTGGAATACTGTATGGTTGCTACCCTTTATTCTGTTTTATTTTGTTTTGTTTTTTTCCTCTTTAAATAAAATTATTAAAAAAAAACATATGTGCAATGCTTCCCATGATACAAAAATATATGGGCACAAGATTAATGATAGCACTGTTTGTAATTGCCAAGCATTGGAAACATATCGACAGGCCATTTGTTAGAGTAGCAAGTAAGAAAGGTCTCTGTAAACTGAACTGATTGGGAATGATTTCCAGGATATATTGTTTAGTAAAAAAAAATCTGTGTACTATCCTTTGTGTAAGGAAAGAATATTAAAAATACATTTGTTTAATTTTGCAAAAAAGAAACACAAGAAGGATAAATCAGAAACTAACAAGATTAATTTGGGGGGGTTAGATGGGAATGAAACAGAAGACACTTTAAATATGCGTTTTTGTGCAGTTTTGACCCTTAGAACTGCGGTAATGTTTTACATGCCCAATCAACAAGGACTGAGAAGAACCCTAAATACAAACAAGGAGCCCAGCTGAATTTCACGTGAGCAATGCGGCGACCTTTGCTGGGTATAGCAGGGTGAAGAAGAGTAAATCCATTACAGATGTCAGGAGCCGGGTTCACAGTCGCAGCAGAGTTAGGAATTGCAACATGGAACTGAAGAAAGTTAGGACAAGGAACACGAAAGATCTGGGCAACCCTCACCCAAATAGGAGAGACGCGTGAAATGCCCCCCGGCCCCTCAGCCTCCAAAAAGCACCAACCCTCCCAACACCTTGAGTTTGGCTCTCTTTTTCTGGTATTGGAGACTGAATCCAGCGGTACTCCGCACTGAGGCCTTTGGTATTTGAAATAGGGTCTCACCGAGCTCCCAGGCTGGCCTCGAACTCCCAACCCTCTTACCTCAGCATCCTGAGCAGCTGGGATTGCAGGTGTGCGCAAGCTCTGGATGGATTTTCTGACTTCTAGGACTGTGCAAGAATAAATGTATGTTAATCAAAGGAAGGGAGGAAAGGAAGGAGGTTGGGAGAGAGGCAGGAAGAGGAGGAGGAGGGAATATTCAGAGTAGGAAAATGGGCTTCAAGCTGGGGAGGACTCTGCTACTAGAATGGGTTGGGTCTTGCTTTGTAGCCCAGCCGGGCCTCGAACCCACAGCGATCCTCTTGCCTCAGCCTCCCAGTGCTGGGATGACACGTGTGCACCACCATGACGGCTAAAAGAATGTTAATGTGCGAGCTGTTTTTTTTTTTTTTTTTCTGACCTAAACCTCAGCATTCAGGCTTATTTGACACGTTGACACTTTGTGACAGCTAAGTGGGTTTGGGGTTGCAATCTGACTGCTCGGCCTGGAAACAAAAGTGACTCTGCCCTCTGGCCCAGGGCCGGTAAGGACACACTGCTTTGTCGAAAACTCAGAGGCTTAAGCAGCGCTTCTGATTTCACCAGGAGCTTGGGCACGAATGTGAGAGGAGCTGGTGGCCTGTCACAGAGCTGACCCGCGGTTGAGCCTGACCGTGGTACTGGGGAGAAGCCGGCAGGCGAGTCTGAAGTCCTGTTCCCATAGGAGGGGCGGGGTGGAGGGCTGGTCCAGGTCGACGCTGGGGTGAGTTGGGCTGGGGACGCAGCTCAGGGCAGGGTGTTCATATGGCAGGAGCGGGCCCTGGGCCCAAACCCACTGCACAAAACCCAGCTCACCGAAAAGCAGCTCCACTGAGGGTCTTCCTTCGAGTAGCAGCTCAATAGTGCTGGGAGGAACCCTGCTTTAGTTCCCTTCCTACACTGCCAGGAGTGGGCTATCAACCCCATTGTGCAGATGAGAAAACTGAGGCACAGACATCGCTGGTACTCAAGGGCCAGGGAAGAACTTGCACCTAGGTCTGCCTGATGTCAGAGGGGATGCTGGCCGACCTGTCCACCCGCAGGCAGACCAGGCAGGCTCCAAGGGGGTAGGAAACAGGACTGGGGAGACACAGCTCGGTACTCCAGGACAGCCACCAGGTTGCCTCAAGGGAGGGTTTGGCAGAGTGGTACAAATGGGGTCTTTCTGGCACTGGCATTTGATGCTCTAGGGTTGATGGGCTGACATTCCCCCTAACTTTAGTTTTGAATTTGTGTTTTAAAACTGGAATGAAGCCAGGTGCGATGGCACACGCCTGTCATCCCAGCACCGAGAAGGGCGAGACAGGAGGATCACTGCAAATTCTGAGACCGCCTGGATGACAAAATGAGTTCAAGGCCAGCCTATGCTGCAGTGAAGCCCTATCTCCAAAAGGAAAAAGAAAAAAAAGTGAAATCAAGATAATAGGAAGTAGGCAGGTAGATGTTTTACAAATGGGAGGGGGACCAAGAAACAGAGGGAGGACAGAGGAAGGGAATGAAAACAAATTAAGATTTACTATACGTGGATACCAACTCCTCATGAGGAATGTAACTCTCACGTCCTGCTGACATGTACTAATAAAATAAAAATCAGAGAAAAAATACAATTTATTAATATTTATTGACCTGTTTTTGTTTTTGTCTTTTTGAGACAAGGTCTCACTATGCAGTGCAGGCTGGCTTTGAGCTCACTTTGTAGCCCTGGCTGGTCTTGAACTTGCAATGATCCTCCTGCCTCAACCTCCCGAGTGCTGGGATTATACACTTGTGCCACCACACCCAGCAAAAAGATCATTTAGATTTTCAATTAGGTTTAAAAACATATAAGTGGAATAAGAAGAGACAGTGGGACACAGGTTGGGGGTGTGGGAGCTGGAGCTTCAGCTCATACAGTGGCCCTTACCCCAGTTCAGACCCAAAGCACTGTGACCCTCTGTGAGGGTGACTCGCTATGTCACCTTGGGCCCTGGCAGGGCTCCAGCAAAGGAGGATCAGGGCTAAGTGAGGCGAGGCGGGCGGCAGGGAAAAGGGCCCTTCCCCCACCCTCAGGTAGCCAGTGTCCACCCGAGAGGCTGCAAACCCTTGGGGCCACTCTCCACCCCATCTGTGGCAGCTTGTGGGGAACTGGCTTCCGTGTTTCCTTTTGCACGGGGCCCCTGGCTAGCCCTGTCCCAGCTAGGTCCTGCCAATTACCCACTGTTTACTTCACCTTTCTCCTCTGAAAGTGGAAATAAGGGCCTTACCTCATAGGATTCTGTGTAGATCAGGCTGGTGGGACTCAAATCCCTTTCCTCAGCCTCCTGAGTATGTAGGGTCACAGGTGTGGACCACCACACCAGGCTCTCCGCGTATTTCTTTGAGACAAGGTTTTGCTAGTCTTGAACTCACTATATAGCCCAGCTGGCCTTGAACTTACAGCAATCCTCCTGCTTGTCTGACTCACTATAGTGCAGGCTAGCCTTAAACTCATAGTGATCCTCCTGCCTCAGTCTCTGAGCACTGGCATTACAGGCCTGAACCATCACACCAGGCTTCTCCGGATGTTTTTAATCATTGCCACAGACTGGTGCAGAGCAGGCTTCCAAAGTCCAGGGGATAAGGCAAGTATTAAAGAGGCTGACTTGCAAAGCCCTCTGTAAATACTCCCTTATCTTCCCTCTGGGTGAGAAGTTTCTCCTTATAAAGGCTGTGTAACTCGGCTAGAGACGGAGGCACAAAGTACTTAGTGTCGAAAATATCTGAGTAGAAACCTGAGTGAAGTATGCAGACTATCAATATTTCTTCTCCAGATCACACACAACTCAAAAGTACTATCTTGGCTCCTTTTCGTGATCTGGGCAGCAATTAAGGAAAATTACTCTTCAAGACCCAAAGTAATTACTGCCCTCTTCCTGACCTACATCTCCCTGGGAGACAGGGAGGCCAGGCTGGGGCACAGAGAGTGGAGGTGGCATCACTGTCCCTTTCTGACCCACAGGTCTGGCAGCCAGCCAAAGATGGGAGGCGCTGCCGTTTCCAACTCTCTCCTTTCCTCACCCTCCCAGGTGAATGTAAAGAGGGCACAAATGTGCACTTGCCAAGGGACCCAGGTGATGCTGCCAAAGCTGATGCCACCTGTCTAGGGGACACAGTTCCTCTACCACATTGAAAAATGAAACCCTCAGTGTGGTTTACAACATACTGCTTCACAGCACACCACTCCTTGCAAGGCAGGCGCTTATGCTGCTGAGCTAAATCCCCAGCCCCAGCATGCCACTCCTCAGGACAGTAAACCTTGGGACTCCCACTCAGCGCCACTGTCCTTCGACATAGCAGGGTCATCTCACTTCCTGAGGATGTGCTAGGAATCATGCAAGTCTCCTGAGCTTTCCAAGGCATGCAGGACTGCCCAAGAATATGCATTTGAATACCCACTGCATATTTTAAACCTTCAGCCAGGAGCTCCAGGGTGGTGCCCTTGCCCTCGCTTTGTGAAGCCCCTTTGATCCCCAGCCCTAAAGAGGATTAGAGAAAAGGCCTGCCACTTGTCTGTAATCCTAGCACCTGGGAGGCGGAGGTGGCTGGATCACGAGTTCAAGGTCAAGCCTGGGCTACATAGTGAGTCCCTGTCTCAAAACACCAAAAAAATACAAAAAAAAAAAAAAAAAAAGTTGGCTGGCTTCTGACTATTAGCTTTCTGTTTCTGATAACTCTAATGTGGTAATAACCCCTAAAGTCTGCCTGGCATGCCAAGGGGATGAGGGGGAGCCTCAGCTAATGAAATGTCTACAAAGTTCCATGTCTATTCAGTAATCAATTTTTTTGGATCTATGCTGTAATAATTGATAATGTCAAGAATCTTTAGGATTGGTAGTTTCTTTTACAAATTACATTTGAATTTATGGGTTTTCTAGAACTGGTGCCTAAAGAATTGACTCCCCAAGAAAATGACTTGACTGAAACTGCACTACACAGGCGAGCAGAATTATCAAAACCTTCACAGGTGCGCTGCTGTGAACTGGGGATTAACTCAGATCATCAGATGAGATGAGAAAGCTATCACATACACTGCTCTCAGAAAGGTAGGGTTCCCAAGTTTCCAACTGTGGGATTCTGATGGGTACAATTATGTTCTGAGCCAACGTTACGGTTTATGTCTCCATGTCCCCCCAAAGCCTCATGCAGTCATGCAAGTGGCTGAGCCTAGCATTTGTGACTGGCTCGCCGTCTGGTGCTGGGATTGGTGTGGGTGCCGCTCCGCTCAGGGCCGGGAGCCGGCATAGAGAATAGTAGAAGGGAGGTAGGGAGGGATGCTTTCCCTTTTGCCCTTTTCGCTCTTGTTGCTTGTGGCCACCCTGCATTGGAACCAGCTCCACAAACTGTGAGCTAAGTAAACCTTTTCTTCCTTCACTGTGCACATCAAGTATTTTGTCTCAGTAACGAGAGAAAAGTAGCCAAGGCTGTGAATCATTTAGCTTCCAATTGCTAGGAAAATACAATTAAAGCCACTGGAAAGTTTGAACCAGGGTGACCAAACTACAGCAGGTTGATTTCAGTCACTGCTTTTCACGATCCCCATACCTAGTTCACTAGCCCTTTAAGCACCTTTAAACGATGTGACTCAATTTAGGCTTATAGTTCAGTATTTTGGGCTCTCCCAATCCATGAAATGGGTTAAGATGGCATAGTCCTCAGGACCGAAAATGCAAACTCAGCCTTATTTGGTTATCACAGGTCTGTTTTTGCAATCTCAGGAAATATTTTGTCTTTTCCATATTGAAAATATACATCTCAATGTTTAATTTCAGAAGGAGAATCTACTTCTTCGGATGTGATTTTTTTTCAAAGTACTTTTATTAGTGTGCCTTGAGTATCTTCGTGCAGGATCTGGTCCACCTAGTAACCCACCAGCAAGAGCTGGGGATGGGGCACAGACCTATAATCCTAGTGACACAGGAAGCTGAGGCAGAAGGATCACAAGTTCAAGGCCAGTCTGGGCAACTTAGCAAGATCTTGTTTCAACAAAAGGGGTGGGGGTGGGGGCCTCAGGAAGGAACCAGAAGAAACCTGCAACCATAACTGACAAAAAAACAATTCTCAGTTACTAACTACTAACAGAGAAAACAAATCACAGACGTGAGTTCAGGCAAAAACACAAGATGCTGGCCCATATTATTAAAGCCTTACTGTAATAACCACATATATTTATAACCACTACGCAATTTATTTTCATCATTTAGGACAAGGACATTCAAAAAGACTACAGGACTTTCAGGAAATAAGAGCTAGGGCAATACAGAAGCTCTGAATGGATACAAGACACAACACCTCTGGAGAGCCCCTGCTACCAACAGTAAAGCTGTAAACGTGCCTTACCCCACAAACAAAAAACATTTGTTGAGGAAGGGTCTTGCTCCATAGTTCAGACTGGCCTCACACTCTAAGCAACTTCCTGTCTCAGCCTCCAGAGTGCTGGGATTACAGACGTGTGCCACCGTAACTGACTGCTGGAATCATTTTGTAAGTAAGTCGGGATGCATGCATGAGTCTGGGTAACTTCATGTTTGAACTCTGAAAAATTATTTCATTTCCTACCTTCTCTGAGCTCAGAGCAAGTAAGTTCCAGGAGTCTGATGAGCACAGCAGCTGTAACATCCACATGAAGTTTACTCTGTAGCCCCCCCCCCCCAATCAGGAACAGACGGCTAGGGTCTCTTCATGTGCCCCAGTAGGGCAGATTAGTGCTTTCCATCTTTAAGAGAATTCCATCCTCCTTCCTACCTGCATGCCTACTCTCACCTACCCCTGCTGCGGGGGAAACCAGGAGCTGATGCCCCTTCCAGCATCTAACTCCGGCGGTCAGGTGTCGCTGCATCCTAGGTGCCTCCTTCCTGTCTAGTTTTTCTGAGCTCTCATTTCTAACAACTAAACACACCTCAGCCACTGTGCCACTTCTTCACACGTTATCTCTAGACCAATGACAGTGAACCTTTTAGGGCTCTCATATGCCAGAGGTTCACCACACGGCCCTAGACTATGAAGTCATCTCTAGCCCATTTAGATGAGGTATAAACAAAGTACTGATGCTCCTTATGAGCCCACACAAGGCTTTACCTGTATCCCCAACACACTAAATATGCCATTTCTTCCTCTCCCTCAACTTCTCAATAGCTGAGTTTTGATGAAGAGTGGGGCACACGTATTAATTAGATCCATATATACACAACTGTCTAGAGGAAAATGGCTCAAACAGTGCAGCAACGTGGGCTACACTGCATTCATGAAACCGAATGGATGAATCCAACCATCAAGTGCAGCTTGGCACCCACACCTCAGTGTGAGCCAACTCCAAGCCCCCAGGGTTCCAACACCAGACTGCTGTGACATGGTCAACCCCAACTGATACCACCCTACAGTGGCTGAAGGCTGGGTTGAAACAATTATTTGTGGAAAATGAAATTTTAGGCTGGCTACAAACAAAGCTGGTAGAATAAATTTTACTTGGGGAAAAATACTGCCAGGAGGAAAGCTGACACTAGCCTAGTAGTGGAATGAGCTCTGATAATTTAAGGGTTAATTACAATAAATTGATGACGGCAGCAATTTAACATTACAAGGCTGGTAAGTTGACAACTACTCTAATAAACACAGCTCACACCTCAAAACATGGGAAAAGCCACTTCCTGTAAACAGTCTATAGGTTGCAGATGTGAGGCAAAACGTAAAGCCTGAGCCAGGGGTTTAGCTCAGTGGCATAAGTGCCTGCCTGTCAAGCGTAAGGTTGTGAGTGGTCCCCAGTACAAAAAAAAAAAAACAAAAAAACCAACGTGAAGTCCTTCAGGGTAGGTTTTGACTGCAGTTTTCACCTTACACACTCATGGTAAAAAGCCAATTCTTACAAAAGACTAATTCCACTGAATGATTGGGACGGGGTATAGGGTCTTGCCATGTGGCCCAGGCCATCCTTGGAATCACAGCAATGCCCCTGCTTCAGCCGCCTGAGTGCTGGGATAACGGGCATGCACCAAGCCACCCAGCTTCAAAGTTGTTTTAAATGAGGTAACTAGGCAGAGTGCTTCCTTAAAAAGTCCCAGAGCATATTCTGAATAAAATGTGGAGTGATCTGGGACTCCTACCGGCCACCTTTGTCCACTTACCTTTAACAGGATGAGTGACAGTTCAGGACACACCCCCTTCCCACCTCTCCCATGAGCCAAACAACTGCTGCAGTGACGGGCTCCATTAAGCAGGGAGCAGACCACCCTGCTCGAGCACACACCTGCGGTCAGTGGACCCGCGCCCAGCACCTGGAGCCCATGGGCGTGCTCCGAATGAACACATTCAAGCTCAGCTCACACAGAGGATCCAAGTCTCATGTGGGGAGGACAGGGATGTGAGAGAGAATGAAATGACGCAGTGGGCCCTGCCCACGGAAGCCTTATGCCCCGGGTGCACTTTTCCTGCTTCACTGAGTAACACTTCCTGGCACTTTCTAATCTAGAGCAAGGCTATACAGACTGAGATGACAGTATCACTTGCACAACGGGAAGGACAGGATTCTGGCAGTTTCCCCTCCTGGCATGGCATGAACATGAGATGCTTCCGTGAGGATGCAGACAGAACGATCACCATCACTGGCTGGCACCTAAATGGAAACTGTCCCACACAGAGATATACTGAAGTCTTCTGTCTTTTAGAACTAGGACTACAGTTCTGAATTCGGCACACAGCAACAGTACACCTTTTGAATCTGCTACACAATGAGGGTAATTTCATGAGGTACACTGATTACGTGTGTTATTGGTCACTACCTGCACTGACACCTTTTCTTATTTTTTAAAATTTAAATTTTATTTAAAAATCTCATACATACAAAACCACGTAACATACAGTTTAAATGCCCCACCAGCTTCAGTAAAGAGTATCCCCAACTTGGCAGACCCCTTGCCCTCTGAGATCACATCTCCCCCACTTTCAAGCTTCCAAAGTACCAGCTGACAGTGAGTGGTGCTCCAATCACTTATTTTTCTCTGATTGCCATGTACTTAACAGCCTGCCTTGGCTTCCGCGAGTGTGGTGGACACATCCTTTTGCGACTCACTCCTCGGACACTGTACTGTCTGGCCGTCCATGTCCACACGAGGAGCTGTGTCACTATGTGCCATTCCACATACCACGCTATCCAACAGATGTGGAGTCTTCCCAGGCTTTGTTTTTCCTTTTTTCCTCCTGTTACAATGTCACTACGACAATTTTACATCCATCTCCTGGCACACGTGTAAGTTTCTCAAAGGTATGTACCTAGGGGCGAGTTATGGCAAACCCAGTTATGCCAAACTGTTTCTCAGGCCATTGCTCCTAAGCATTCTTAAATCTGTGGACGACTGACTTACTTAGGGTGGCCAAGGGGATGAAGCAGATCAACTACGAAACTCCTGAAATGCATTTATAACATAGAAACTAAAAATTCTAACACAACAATGAAAAAAATACATATACTTCTCCACTTTGGCTTACTTGAAATGTACTCTTAATAGCCAAATGTTCAATTTAAAAGTGCTCTAATGTCTCAACTGTTTCTAAATGTAAGTGAACATGGCAAAATTCGGAACATATGTATTATATATATATATAGATCTATCTATCTATCTATACTCCCCTACCTCCCACTGCCCACCCAAAACAAACAGAAACTCACCCCCCCACCCCCCAAAAGAAAAAGAAAAGACAAGATAGACCCTTGGGAGAATAACTGCTAATAGCAGGAGCTCCTGGAGAGGAAGAACAGGACAGAAGACACAGATCATTAAACTCTTCTGTTGTTTCTAAATCACCTTGCATTTACTGTTATTTTAAAACCATGTGTAACCATTACACTTTTAATACAAAATTTCAAAAGAAATCATCACCTGGGGTCCTTTTACAAATAACTAAAAATCAGTCAGAAATTTAAACTTGGAAATCAACCCTGAATGAAGTCCCAGCCTACAGAATGTATCAAATACAACTTCAAGCATTCCATACACATAAGGGTGTTTAAAAATATACACAGCTCATCTACAATGCATTTTTAAGAACAGAGTGGAACCAAGCTCAAAAAATTCCAGCATAAATGTTTCTGTTTTTACATCTTTAAAAACTTTTGAATTGTTGAGCTCAATCCACATGTGGTCCAAGTATTCTCAAAGCCTAGAAAGAAGGTTGGTGACCCTGTAACACTGATCATTATGTAAGGAATCAAACAAATTGCCTGCAGGCGAGTAGCACTCAAAGTAGAGAAAGTAAATATCTAAGCTGAGTAATATGACTAGGTTATTAACAGGTTAAGATCAAGAAGGCAATAAAAAAGTGTTTCAAACAAAACCAAAAAATAAACTGATCTGTTTGAAGAAAACAACACGTTTTAATAGCACATGACCCCTATGTACAGTCTGCCTCGCCTCTCCATTTTGGACAGGAAGTTCTGCCCAGCGGCCCGCTATCTGGGCAATCACGCCACCGGAGCTGTGCTAGAGCCAGACAGCTGCGGCCAGTAAAAGCTCATCTGACTGTAGAGTAATGAAATGTTAGCTGAGGTGTCTTTGTCTTTTAGAGATGCATGCTGAATTATTTACAGATTAAATGGTATAACTGAGACTTGCTTGAAAATAAAAGGACACATACATGAAGACTGGCCATAGATTGTACTGGTGCTGAGCTGGTAAAGGGCAATTATACTGCTCTAGTTTTCTGTGTTAAAAATTTCCACAGTGGGAGAGGTGGTGGTGTAAAGGGACTGAAAACAATGAAGATGCACCATACCCATATACTAATCTCAAAATAATGTAACAAATATATTAACTAATTGATAATTTTTTGGTTTGCATAGAAAAAACATTTCTTATTTAAATTAAGCACCTGGTCTCTACATTCGTGTGACACTGGTTAGCAACAGTAAGCTCCTCTTGAGCCAAACCAACATGGAGTAAGCAACAGTGCAAAACCCAACTTCTCCACCTCGACAGTTGAGGTCAGCTTAGCCACAGACATGCTAAGGGGTCAGGCCTTCCCCCTGGAGCCCAGTGGTGCTTAGTCTAAGGTAGCTGTTACTTCTAGATGGGGAAGAGAACAAATCTGGCATTTTCATACCTTAGTAGTAAGTCTTCTTAGCATGCAAGCCTTTTCACAGTGAAGTATGTCTTCCTTAATACCACAATCGTGCCAAAGGACACAAAGCAGTGGTTAGGAGCCGGTTAATTCTGCGCTTAAGATTTTGTTTTATCTCACATGAATCATCTCTCGCAAATCAGAGACAAGTTCCTCATCTACTGCTGCATATCCAGGATCATCTAGGAAAGACAGGAGGCCTCTGTCCCCACAGCATTTTCTCATACAGAGCCTCTAAATAGTGCTATCTTCATTATTTTTAAAGTCTGGTGTATTTAGTAAAGCCTGCAGGGATTCACTGTGCCAATCAGAATGAACACAGTGGCACAACAGTAAGGCAGTAGACAAGGGACAGAGACCTCACCTTCCTGCCCTACAACTCCATCAACACAAAGCCGCAGGACTGTGAAGCCTTTAACCCACTTAACTCAGTTTCTTTTCCTATACACTAATGATAATATTTGAGAATTCTAAGTTAAAAGGAGTTGCTACAAGATATATATCTGGAGAGAATAGTTTTATACAGTTGATGAAGTTAGTTATAGATAGAAACATGCTGCTAATTCTTCTGTATGTGATGTAACATTACCTGCTGTTTTCAAAATGTCCTTATTATAAATGACACACCCCACATACAGAAAAAAATACATTCATAAACTGACAGATTAAGAGAACTTTTGGTACAAGATAAAAACAAGGCCAAAATTTAGTTGTAAGTTCTCAAATTCTACATTTCATGGCTGGATGAAAGATGATAATGCTTATCAGGATAGTCAGCAATTTCTACTATGAAAGAAATCTTTCAGGGATGTAAAAATATATTCTAATTCACTATACATTTTTGCTATTAAAACCAAAATCCAGTTTTAATTCCTAACCACCCCCAAATTGAAGCACCATTATATTGAAACATTAGACTGGAAATTCTATAAAAGTCAGTCTTAAACAGAAGAAATTAGGTAAAACTGTACACCAACACCACTAGTGTCTAGGTAAAACAAGGGACTAGTTCAGAGTCAATAACTTTATTAGAAAAAGATTAATACTAAAACTTTTAATGACACAATCAACTCTGTAACAGAAAGTCAGAGATACTTTATTTTTACTTCTAAATCCAAAGGCTAAGTAGAGCAGAATTGTAAAAATGGAATCCCACTTAAGTCTGATTCACAAGAATACTAACGTTTAATCCTGTCTGTAAAGTCCAAGAATGAAAACTTGCAATTAAACACTGAGCAAGCCACATATTTAGGTAATATTTCTTAAAAAGTCTTAAAGAAAAAATATGATACAGGACCTAAGTTTTCAGTGGCATATATGCTTATTAACACATGTTCTGAAATCTGGTAGGTCACATCAGTTCTGAATTAATTTTTAATTAAAAAACAAAAACAAAAAATAACTAACTGAGCTTTATACTTTTCTATGCCACTATAGCTTTCTTTCACCTCATTTTAATGTTGATCTTCGCTTTATGCCGTTTTCAGTATTCTTCAAGAAATCTTCGAACAGTAGTCCTATAATGCAAAATTTGGGGAAAAATGATAATTAGACAGCATATAAAAGGCAAATTTTTAAGACTAAGTGTTGGCCCAGTCACTAACTGCTAATTATAATTAATGTGTATATGAAATGTCTGTATTCTTTTTAAATGGTCAAGCCATCGGTGTGGTATAAGCTGTGTGCCTGTGTATGCTTCTCTACGTGTGAATGGCTCACACCGAAAGAACTGTACTGCTTTCCAAGAAAAGGAAAGCAATCAACTAATTTGTAATTTCCTTTATTACACATATTTCATCCCACGCCACTAACCCAAAGAATGAAGAGTTTAGAGATTTTAAGAACATTTACAGAACCTGAATTTTAACAGGCTTAAAAAAAAACTCACAATTTACTCTATACAGCTCATCAGTTCTGTGCATGTCACAGATTGAAGGCATCTGCCCTTGCCATTCACCAGTCCTTTAAATGCATCAACCAGTGACCTCCTGTACACCTACGGCTGACTGCAAATTCTCCTACACAGTAGGAAATATTAAACACATACCTCTTAAAGACTTGAGAATTGCATTGAATGTAACAAGGCGAATAATATGAGGTGTTTATTGTATTTAAAATTCTTTAAAGATATCTAATTCTGGGCACCACTGCATCCCTACACACAGTCGAAAAAAAATTCCATTCTGTTAAACATTTGCTTTATTAAGTTGTCACACAATACACAAAAAAACCCCTCTGCGCTTCTTATAAAGAACAAAAAAGATACACAACAGTTAAGCGTAAAGATCACAGGCAATAGCATTCAAACATGGATGTGGGTAGAGAAAGGAGTACCTGGCATGAGTACCTGCTTAGTTTGACTGAATCCTTGATTTTTAATTTGGCTTTTCATGGGCCGCTCACAACACCAACGCTGTGTGAGGTATGGTAGTCAGCTGCAATAATTCATAAACCCTACACTTCCATCAATCCAATGCTACTGGCTCTCGAGTTACAGAACAAACTGCATTAGAATGCAAGGCAATAAAGCAAAAAACTAGAAACATCCTTGACAAAGAAATACTAGCAGTTTAATTAAAACAAAGTAGTCCAACATGTGCCTCAGAAATATTTAAGTTTTTAAGCATTATGCCTCTGCCAATGTACCAACACAAGATGGACTTAATACCAAAAAGAAAAAAAAAAACAGTTCAACCTTTTTATAAAAAGAAAAAAAAGAAAAAAAAAAAAGAAAAAGAAATGACAGCAAAATCCCTAAAAAAAGGATCATTAACTTTTCAATGGCGACTATATTACAAACGTGGGCAGTAATTTCCAAAGAGGCACACTAACGGGGACACGAGTCTGCTACAAAATAGCTGAGACAAAACAATGTACCTCAAAATGTTTTGCAGGACTACACTGTCTTTTCCTTCAGAAGATGCTTTTGTATGTCTTCTTACTCGGCTTAGTTCCATCTTCATCTGTGCATACTTACGCTGCACTGTCAAACAGTAACAAAAAGCCCTAATCAAAGTGAGAAACAATACACTTACCTCTGTCTGATCTGAGGTCTTATCAGATCAGTTTTAATTGGACTGAGTGTCACCTTCAGATTTAATGTCTTCACTGGTCCCATTGACCTCATTCTTAGTATCACTTTCCTTCGATTCAGGGTTTGTGTCTTCGCTCTGTTTTTCTCGACTACTGGACTTCACACTACTTTTTTTATCCTCAGATCCCCTCTTTTCTGTTATAAAAGAAGACACCGATCATGGATTTGAAAGTACAATAAATACATTACTCTTCAAAGCAACAGAAAGAGCAAAGACAACCGTCAATTAACGTTTTGCTGATTTTATCCAACAGAAACAATTTATAATTTACAGAGAAGCAAGCAAGAATGGGAAGGTAAAAGGTAGAACAGCAGATTCTTTCAAGTAAGTCAGAAGACTTAAGTACACTGCATAATCTAAAACGTATGAGGCTCAACTGTTAAATCAGAAGGCAAAAACTGTAATCACAAAAGTTGAAAAAAGCCATTTTCTAAGATGCCCACACAACCACACATTTTAAATACAAAAGATTTTTATGCACACACAAATATCCAAAAGGAATAAACCTGATTTAAAAAAAAAATAGATGGTGTGCTTTGCTAGAAAAGGGAAGGGGGTGTGTGTGAAGCTACAGTTAACTGCTGTGCCAACTTGAGTAAGAAATGCCCAACTCTGCTGGCCGTGGTGGTGGACATCTGTGATCCCAGCACTTGCAAGGGTGAGATAGGAGAACTGCTGTAAATTCAAAGCTTGGGCTACGTAGTGAATTCAAGGCCAGCCTGGACTATATAGTGAGACCCTATCTCAGAAAAAAAGAACAAATGAAAGAACAAGGGGGGGAGGAGAGGGAGAGCAAGAGGGAAAGAAAGGAAGATAGGCAGGTCCAACTCACTGGCTTAGCGCAGTTCTTAGCATGGCCAAACAGATTTATAGTGTGAATGGCAACAATTAATAGGCTCGTAGCCTGAATGAAATGAAAAGGGGAACGAAGAAGGAAGTCTTGCTTCTGTTTCTTCAGAGTGGTGCCAGTCTTCTCCACTGCCTAGGACATCCTTTCTTGGTTTCTAGCACAGACCCCCAAAGCCTTCCAGCGCGAAGCCCTCAGCTTTGGAGACAGAAGTCAATGGGACTCTGCAGTGAGCTGAGGTCTGCCACCTTGGACTGGCTCGCTCGTCTCTCCAGCACAGATGGATGGCCCTTTTGCACTCTTCCACACCTGACTGCAGGTGGCATCCGTAAGCCTACCTTGGAAATCCTATATATTTTGTATTAGATCTGATGCACTAGTGAATATTGGCTAATACACCATCTGAGAGTTGTTTTTCCCAAAAAGAAAAATTAAAACTCAATTGAACCACAAGAAAGAAAAAAAGTAAATTTTAACCTTTTCTTCCAAGTCCTATGAGGAAAACCCCCTATGATCTAAACACAACTCCACTCATTTTGCTTAAACACAAGTTTTACTGAATTCAGTGATGACACCATTACAGGCAAGCTATTATGCACTGTGTTTGCACGTGCCCCAAAAGCCTCATGTGGTCATAGTTCAGGCTTTCTCAGATGTGGCTGAATGATTCATGGTGCAATGCTTGCCTAAGGCACTAAGAGTGAGGGTGTAAATGCTACACGCCCTAAGTAGTCTGAATAAAAGGGGCAGAAAAGCCCCTGTTAAAGTCCCTTGTTGCTTTGCTACTTTGTCCCTCTACCATGTGTCTCCCTGCCTTGGAGCCAGACAATTATGGACTGAAAGCTGTAAGCTAAGAAACCCTTCTTCCCTTAACTGGAGCTTCAGGTATCTTGTCTCAGCAATGAGAGAAAAATAACCAGGACACAACAAGACATCTCTGTGCTCTATCCAGAAATTATACAAACACACCTGTTTCAGTCAGGCTAGTACCAGTCAACTCAACTCTAATTTCAGAAGGGATCTAGTTCTATCGCTAAGAACCAACCTATTTCAAGCTGCACAAACTAAATAGGATAGTTAATGAAATAACAGACAGTTGTAAAATTTTCTCAAAAAGGATTAATTCATCTCTGACATCACTATCTGTATTTATTTAGCAGAGAGATCTCAATACCAATCATTTATTAATCACACAATTTGTAAACTAAAATGACAAATACAGACATCCTGACAGCAAAAAGGAAAACATTATTCTTGTTCTTACTTTTTAGTATGTGTTTCATGCTACAGAAAAGGCCAATGTACATAAAATACTTAAGAATTTTTAAAACACAGGGTGCATGAATAAGGAGACTAAAAGCAGAAACTCTCTGTCCGCAAAAACACCAGCCCATTGTTTGTGCTGCTAGGTCTCTAACCAAAGAAAAAAGCCTGACAAAAATAGATCAGTTTTACAACAGAACACAATAGAAGTACCACATGAAAGACCAAGGATAACAGACTCAAACAGCAGCACATATATTACATTGATACTCAAATGTGGGCACAGACAGAACAGGATGGACAAGCAGAAGTGAGACAATAGGAAAGAGACGCTTTCTCTCACTCTTTAAACCATGCAAAGCGAACAGCCCAGCCAATAGAAAATTGAAGGTGGTAGAATACTCTGAAAGCCAAAGAAAATGCAGAGAGTAGGCCCTGGTGACACAAAGAATTATCTTTCAGAAAAGAATAAATTAAAAGGTAAGAAGCTAGGCATGGTGGCCTGTTATCCCTGCACTTGGGGAACCACGGCAGGAGGATGGCTGAGTCCAAGGCCAGCCTGGGCTACCCAGTGACTGCAAGGTCAGCATGAACTGCGCAGTGAGACCCTGTCTCAAATACACCTAAAGAAAGATCAAAGTATTTTGAGAAACTTGCCCAAGACAAAATGCAAAAGTTCATTCACAGTGCTAACAGCATAGTAAGTCAGCTACTGGAAAGCTGCAGGTCACCAATGAAAAACGTAGAAGGAAAGAGTATGTTGATTTAATATAAAACATGGTTAAGACACACAGAACTTTTTCAACTTGTGGAAATTTAGAATTCATTACTGAGTTAAATGAATGCTGCACAGGAAGACCAATACAACCAAGTAAATTTACTTTGGAAGACATTATCCAACAATGTAGCAGATTTTTAAAATGTAAGAAATAAGCAAGGTAATAAATTCTCCAGCCTAATAAGCCTGCAAGATAGCACACTTGGAAGAATCCAGATGCAACTTTCACTAAAGGAGGGGGGGGACAGAATGCTTGTTTCTAACAGCAGTGCACCTTACATATAGCTTGAAACAGCACTCTGCCTGTTTCTGGAACGAAGCGAATGGAATAGTAGAGGTGTGAAAATAGCCTCCAAAGAAACTGATTTCTCACATAAACTAACCTTTCTCCTTGGATTTTCTGTCTTGCTCTCTGTCCCGACTTTTGCTCCTGTGTTTATATGACTTTCGATCCCGGCTTTTTGACCGTCTTCGATCCCGACTGCGAGATCTATGTTTTCTTTCTGATCTGTCATGGCTTCTGCTTCTCCGCCGATCTCTACTTCTGAGTAATTTGAAACATAACATCAACTTCAACTGGTATTACAATGAGAAAAGGCCTTGAAGTAGTATATATAAAAGTAAAACTTTCCCTTGAAAAGCAAATGAATAGAACCCCCTATTAAAATAGTTTACATTAGAAATGTCAAATTCAATGCATCTCAAACAGTACTAAGTTTGTTATCATTGTGCTCTTTAGACTCAACTATTATTTTAAGAATCACAACAGCAAAGTTGGTTTCATTTTATCCTTTAAATCATATGTTATCCTTAAAATCAGTGAGAAAAGCAGCACTTAAGAGCCTGTGATCTGTCAGCTACGAACGGTGGCATGCACCTGCAGTCCCAGCACTCAGCAGCTGAGGTAGGATCACCTCAAGTCAGAGGCCAGCCTGGATTATATACAGTAAGACTCCGTGATCATTCCTCCTCCCCAAAAGACAAAGAGACGGGAGGGGAAGGGGCTGACTGACCAAGAGACCATCTGCTATACTATCTTGAAAAAAGTGGCCCTAAAGATAGAGCCACTCACTGACTCAACTCTTGTCACGCATCCTAACAACCCTTACCGATACGGTTCAATTTACAATTTTTTGACTTTCCAGTGGTAAGAGTCATATGCATACAGCAGAACCCTGTGCTTCAAATGTACAATTTTGATTCTTTCCCCCAGGCCAGAAACACTGCCTTGCACAACACTACCTGATGCTGTGTACAGGCAGCAAGCTATAGCTCTCAACCATTACGGACACCTCACAATGTACTGTGCTGCCGTGACGTGCCGTACAGGTATGAAATGCACTGAACCTTATTTACAATTTACAATTACAAATTACAACTTTCAGTAAGTTTCTCTGTAACCTCATCAAAAGCTGAGGTGCATTTGTACTTAGCTTCCCGAGGAAAATTCCAAGGAGTAACACTAGAAACAACTAGTGCTTACTGTGGGCTCACAAGCCCGACACTGGCTTAGGCGTTCCGTACCTGCTCCGCCTTCTTTCCCTACTTCGTGACCTCTTGTGGTCTCGAGACCTGCTGCATCTCCGGTCAGATGTGCGGCTGGAGTGTCTACTGCGGGAACGGCTTCTCTTTCTTCTTTCTCTATCACGAGCTCGCTCTTTCTCTCTTTCCTCCTCTTCCCTTCGTCTTTTTCTTTCTCTTTCTTCCCTTTCTCTCTCCCGTTCTTTCTCTCTTTCTTCTCTTTCTTGCTTCTCTTTTTTTAGACGCTCATCCCGATCAGGTTCTTCAGTTCTTTTCCTTAATTTTTCCTAAAAATCAAGTTAGATTTTTGTCTGTCTGCTGTGGTGCTGGAGCAGAGCTCTTGAAAGACCTTATGCGTTGCTAGGCAAACATTCTGCTGCTGAACTACACTGTCAGCTCTCAAGTCAGATTTTAACACAGTTACCACCTTAAAGACACTGTCAAACAACAGTCACCTAACTGTAGGCAATCTGTAGCAGACTCAGGGAATTTGGTGTCTTCAAAGAGACAGAAATTCCAGGACCATGTATATGTACAACGTATCATTCTCAACAAATTTGTCATCCTCGCCCAAATTTTGAAGATAACAAAGTGATAGTTTCATAAAGAACAAAATTTCACAGGGATCATCATTTTTCAAATAAATAGAAGTATCAGGAAAACATCAATGACAGGTTTTTATTTCTATGTGACTACTTTTAGTTATACTAAAAATACTTTTATAAATAGTACATTATAGTTAATTTTCACTAAAGCTAAAATGCATGCTTGTTAGAAACTTACTTTTAATTCTTCTACAGTAGCTTTAATTTTGGCATAGCCCATGTGCTGTTTTCCCATCAAATGATCATCTACCCGGGACTGGGCATCTCCTACTATTAAAAAGGCTCCACACACTTCACAAACTTCCATTTGTTTTTCTTGGGCAGCAAAACTTTCAATGGTCTGGAATAATAAAACAGTTGTTACAAGAATATCTGAAGAGGAAAAGAACAAGCAAATTCCCAAAAACATACTTTACACTTAGAGCAGATGTCAATGCATATAAACTGCAATTTTCCATGAACCCAGAGCCATGCTTCCCAACATCAACTGCTGAACTCTTAGAGAGGGGATCATGGCAAAAACAATCAACCTGGGTGTCTATCAGAAGTGCTGAGATCTTTGCTCAACTTTAACTGCCAAATACTAAAGTCACCTTGAAAAACAAAGTACCTATCAGAAGATGTCTAGTGTGTATTCCTTTCTTACACAGGTGTAACAGGTAGAGTGTGTTCACCCTCAAAAATCAATGAGGAAAATGAGCTCACTGAGCACACTCGGAATGCATGAATTCTGTACACTGCTCAATATGAGGGAACCAATGAACAACTATATTCATCAGTAATATCAAAGACATGCATACTGCACCCCCAATTTAAAGTTAAGATCACAGGAGACACTTTAAGTGTGCCAACTGTTAACTAACATATGCACTGAACAGTTTAATGTAACAAAAATGAAAACAAGTGAAGCATAGTGGTGCAGGCCTACAATTCCAGCTTTCTAGGAAGCTGAAGTAAGAAGACCACAAATTTAAGACCAGTCTGGGCAATTTACTAATTTAGTGGAGACTCACCTCAAAATTTAAAAAGTTCCTAAATGTAATCCTCTAGTTAATCCCTAACACTAATACACACACACACACACACACACACACACACACACGCATGTAAGGGAGAGACCTCTGATTTAGGACAACAGTTGATAAGCCAAACAACTGTTTTTGTAAATAAAATCTTACTTGAACACAGCCACATCCACTTGCTTATGTATTGTCTGTGATGAGATACACATATACTTTTTATTTATCTATTTTCATCAGTGGGTCCTGGCTCATAACTCACCCAGCAGCAATTCACAGAAAATAAGAATTTCTCTTTTCCAAGCCAGGTCATAGAAACTCTAACCCTTTCCCCATTTCTGGGAGCTGGCTGTAAAGGAATTCACTGCCCTGTCAGGTATGGTTGTTCCATACTGTTATTCCAACACTCTCGAAGGCTGAGACAGGAGGACCACAAAAGGTAAGAGTTCAGTCTGAGCAACTTAGCAAGGCACTGTCTCAAAATAAAAATGGGCTGGCAATACACTCAGTGCAAAAGCCCTAGACTCAATCCCCATTATCTCTAAGAAAAATAAACAAACAACAAAACCACACGCAAGAACTTCTCTTGTCTGGTAGACACTAAGAGCCCTCTCCCCGGGACAAGCAAATGCTGCCAAGAGGCCAAGAAGAATCTTGACCGATCTATGTTGTTGCTTTAAATCATACTTTTTATCTAGTCACATTGTTCATGTTTCCCTTTCTTCCTTCTTTTCTTTTCTGCTGTGTGATTACTGGAGATGATGTCTAGGGTCATTCTACCATTGAGCTACACTCCAGTCCTTTTTAAAAAAATTTTGAGACAGGGCCTTCAATTGCCCAGGTAGAATTTGAACTTGTAAATTGTCCTGCCTCAGCCCCCCATAGTGCTGGGATGAAAGGCATGTGCCACCATGCCCAGCTTGTCCATGTTTTAATAAGCTTTATGCAATGAAGTCTTTATAAAGACCCAAAATAAAAGGCTCTGGGCGTGTCCAGATAACTGAATGCATGGAAGCTCCTGGAAGGTGGTGGACCTGAGGAGAGAACGCAGCCACAAACCACCCATGAGTCTCCATCGCCATCCTCTGTGATATCCTTGATAATGAACTAATAGCATCAACGTTCCTGTTCTGTAAACTATAAAAGCCAATTAACAGAACCCAAGGTAAGGGTCTGTGGGAATGAGCTGCTCTGAAGCTCAGATAAAACAATGTAGGACATCTGAATGGCATGGGAAAGGGGAGTGTTGAGGACTGTGACAGACAGTGTCAGAACTGAACTGTATCTTATTAGAAGACAACTACTTACAACTGATTATTTTCTTGCTGGGGTGAAATCCCCACACATTCTGGAATAAAAAGAAATTACCTGTGCACTGGGGATGTAGCTCAGTGGTAGTACACTTGCCTGGCATGTGTGAGGTCCTGGGTTGGAGAGGGGTGAGGAAGACAAAGAAATGATCTGCACTGAATACACAGTAGGATAAACTGAGTTTGAGGTTTTCTCTTACACCTTCAGGTTACCTAAGGCTGTTATCATGACACAAGGCAAGGTTTGCCAGCTGCCAGGGACCTTGTGACTTACAAACCTAAAACATTATGTGGTGCTTAGGCTGAGGAAGGTGGAACCTTTCTAGCTAAGGCCAAGCAACCTACTGAAACCCTGTTTCAAAACAAAAAATAAAAATGCCTGGGGATGCACCTCAGTGTGAAGGCTCTAGGTCCGTGGTGGTTAACCTAACACGAATGCCCCAAGAGGCATGCAGAGGCCCCTCTCTGTTGGCACAGGAGCCAAGTCACCCTAGCAGCCCAGCACTGATAACACTTGTTTTTCCCTAAACTAAAACCTCAGTATTCAGGCTTAATTGCAGTGTTGACACTTTGTGATACACAAGTGAGTCTTAGGTTGCAGTCTGGGAACTCATTTCTAGAAGGTTTGCTCTAGGTTCAATCCTTTGTACTATGGAGGAAGAGGAGGAAGGATGGAGGGAAAAAGGAAATATTTAATGATCCTTTAATTTGGGACATTAGAAAAATGTTTCTAAAGTTCTCAGATAGGGATAGCAAGTAAAGCATAAAGAAGAAACAGAGTAATTTAAAAGAATTTGTTACTTACTGAGGTTGTAGATCTAAGCAATTCTCTCTCTTCTTTTAGTTGTTCAACTAATTTCATCATTCCCTGGGCTTCTTCTACCTTTCCTTCAGATCCTAATTCTTCAATCTAAAAACAACAGAAAAAAGTTAAAACTCCACCCTAAGTATTTTGTTTCTTCCTCATGTTTTGTTAACGTGAGGTCTTTTGGTTGGGTTTGTTTCCTGAAGCCTCTCTTGGTTTAATAACCCTAATCAATATTTTATAAGTTTTAGTGACACGCAACAAACAAAAACTTTTCTTTCTTTCTTTTTTTGTGGTACTAGAGATTGAACTCATGACTTCGTGCTGGCCAGGCAAGTGCTTATGCTGCTGAGCTATATCCCTGGCCACAACAAAAACTTTTAAGGCATACAATTCAGTAACTATGTACATGTATACACACACCATTAAATTATCACCTCCGTCTAGACAATAAACACACCTATTACTCCAAGAGATTTATTCACTCTTTTTAGTACCTTCTCCAGCCTGTACCTATACACATGTGAAGACAATGTGGTCTGCCTAGCACCATAGTTTGTTTGTTTGGTATCAGTGATTAAACTCATGACCTCACGCTTGCCAAGCAGGCGCTTACACCACTGAGCTAAACACGCAGCCCATGCTTGTTTTTTAAACATTAGTTTCTGATTTCTAAATTTTATATAAATGGTACAACACAAGCCAGGCACGGGGTCACACGCCTGTGTCTCAGCACTGAGGAGGTTGAGAAAAGAGGTTCACCTTGAATTTCAGGTGTGGGCTACACTGTGAGTTCAAGGCCAACTGAACTACTCTGAACCAGTCTCTAAACAACAAAATAAACAAGAGCAGAGTTTATACTCTTTTTGGGTCTGATATCTTCTACTCAGCCTAAATTATTTTAAGATTTATTCATACTACTGCACATAGTTCGGTCTTTCCTATTATCATTATAGGATTCCACCAAGTTAATTATCCACTTACTTACTGATGGGTATTTGAACTGCCACTAGTTTCAGGCATTTCTTGGGCTCATTATGAACAAATATCCTACGAACACCTGTGCCCAAGTCAATATACAGACATATGTTTTCACTTCTCTTGCATAAATACTTAGAGAATAATGGCTTATGGTGCATTTTTAACTTTTTAAGAAATAAACTCTTTTCCAAAGTGTCTTCACTATTCATACCACCACCAGCAGTGTCAGATATTTCTAGTTGGTCCAAAATAATATTTTTTAAAGTTTGGGCCATTCAAATGGGTGTTAAACAAGCATCTTGTGATTTTAATTTATATTTCAATAAATGACTAATAAGATCAAGTATATTCTTTATTTGCTATCCTTATCTCAGTTAAGTGTCTATCTCAGTATTTTCTAACATCAATGCCCACAAGTCTTACCTGCTGCAGAAGCACATCAATTTTATCTGTTAGAACCTGAATTTTTTCCTCATTTTTGCCTGTTGGGCCAGCTGCCTGTTGAAGACAGTAAAATGTGTCACCAACAAATACAAAATAAAAATTAAACACTCAAACTCTCACATATTGTATATAATATTTCTGTGTTTTGTTTTGTTTTTAAGACAGGGTCTCACTATGTAGTTCACTTTGTCCTTGAACAAACTATGTAGCTGGGGCTCATCTCGAACTCATGGCGATCCTCCTGCCTCAACCTACTGAGTGCTGTGATGACAGAGATGCACCACCATATCCAGCCTTAATGTTTCTAACTACAATGCTGAATCTCAAGGACAATAATTCAATTATTTTCAATTTGTTATTCAGTTACTGATAAGAGAAAAATCTAATGATTTTCAAATCAAAATCAGTATTTACTAAAGAAAAGAAATGAAAAGGAAAGAATGCCTTGATATCATTTTAAAAGTATATAGTAATGAGTAAAAGACAAACCACAAAAATAGCAGGACATTCTTGGATTTCCAGAGAAAAAAATGAACCCTTACAAAGACTGTAAATTTCACTTCATACTCACCCCTGAGGACTGTTGGTTTTGAGATAATGCCAAACGAGCATGGCCTCGTCTGATTCTACGTTCTACTTCTGCAAGTAAGCTCTGTAAGTATCGCAAAAAATCTCTCTCATAGCCAACTTTCATGAAACGGGAACTCTTTTCGTATCTGATAAAATGAAAACAAACAAGTCCTTATCCATGACAACTCATACACTATTGCATTTAGACTAAATAGTATAAAGTTGGTACACAGGAAGTGAATTTCTGGTTGTTCTTCATTCTGGAGAAAGGAAAACGAGATGCTGGACTGGGTTTAGTTAGGAACAACCTTGGTTTACACAAGGCTCTGACTACCAGCTCTGTCATCATATTGGATCTGTATGTTACCTGACCCAGGACGTGTCATGTGTAAACCTGGGACCACTGAAAAGTAAATATATAGCCAGGCATAGTAATTCATGCCTGTAGTTCCAGCATTCTGGGAGGCTGAAACAAGAGGGTCAGTCCCAAGTTTGAGACCAGCATAGACAATTTAGATGCTAGTCAAAAAATAAGAAAGAATAAGAATGTAGCTCAGGGGGAGGGCCCTTGGTTCAATCCACAGTACCACAAAGAGATAGAGAATGTGTGCAAGAGCAAGAAACAAGCTAATGTGCCTTCATGCTCAGCACATGCCCGTCATCACAAAAGGATCGTGAGCTTGAGGTCAAGATGTGTTTCGCAGACACTATATAATATGTACTCATGCATATTCATACCAAGAATCAACAAATGGTACTGAATCAACAAATGGTACCATATCAAGTTAAAGAGCAAATGAAACAACAGTGTGAAGAGACAACTTACACGGTAAGAAAACAACGTTGCCAGCTACTCCTCAAAGGACTAATATCTAGAGTATATAAAGCATTCAAAAAGACACCCCCAATTTAAAGACTCAACTAAAAAATGGGCATGTGAAATGAAGATACTTCTCAGATGAAAAAAAAACAAAGAGCCATAAATACATCATATACTGACCATTTGAGAAATATAAATTAAAGCACTGAGTTTCCATCTCACTCCAGAAAGAAAGGCTGCCATCACAAAATCAACCACTAACAGATACTGTAAGGCTGTGGGGAGAAAGGAACCCTTTGCCATTGTTCATGGAAGGGAAAACTGATACAACCACTATGGAAATTAGCATGGAGATTTCTCAAGAAGCTAAAAATAAAAACTCCGCTTGACCTAGCTATTCTAGGTATCCTTCGAAGTTATCTTCCCAACAGAGTTAAAGACATACCACAATGATATATGCATACTCATGTTTATAGCAGTGCATTTCGTAATAGCTAAATCTTGCCAACAGCCCAATGTCCATCAACACATGAATGGATACAAAAAATGCAGTATTTATCCACAACAGAGTACTACTGGGCCATAAAGGATGAACTTGAGTCATTTGTAGGAAAACTGATGCACCTTAAGATCATAATCTTGGGCCAGGGTTTAGCTCAGTGACACAAGCACCTGCCTGGCAACTTCCAGGTTGTGAGTTTGATCCTTGATACCAAAAAAAAAAAAAAGTGAACTAACTCAGACACATAAGCTTAAATATCACATGATTTCTCTCATATGAAAAAATTTAATATATATAAAGTATGAAATAAAAACAGATAAGAAAAAAGCAGGTGCTAGTATTACATCCAGCATGGACAGTGTATCTGAGACTGTGCCTTGATTCAGGAATGTTTTGACTTGCAAACAATTCAGTTAGCAAACAAAAGCATTCAGTAAAATTTGCTTCTCTATCTGCAAACTCTCCATCAGGTAACAAGATGATACTGGCCATATCAACAGGGACACAAACAGGCAGCTTCCCCAAAATCATTTTAAAAAAATTAAGTTCATAAAGCAAGATACCACTGTACAGTGGTCTTACACCTTTGACCTAACAGTCTAGTTTTCAGTATGTATATATGATAATTAACTTTATATGGTCTTATAAGTGAATGATGCTAAAGCTAGAAAACTAAAGAGGGATAAGAAGGAACAGGGGAGTAAAACATTATGTGCATGTCCCAACTCCCTACAGTGAATGTAGTCATTATGTTCTAAAACATATAGTAATAAAAGTAAAAACAAAACAAAAAACATATGATCGCTACCAGTATCATTATGGAAACTTTCTTAGTATCCCAGGGATGGACCTCTATCATACATTTACTTTACATTAACTCCAATTTCAATGCCTGTCCCTCAAATCAAATGGGGGGGGGGTAAGCTTACTCCTGCATGTTAACATGGAACCCACCAAGAAGGAAATCAGAAAAATTTCACTCACACTAGCTCAAAAAAAGAAAAAAAGAAAGAAAAGACAAGACCTAGGAATTAACCTAACCAAGGAAGTAAAAGTTCTCTATAATAAATTATAATACTATGAAAAAAAAGACTGAAGTGGGGACATTACAAAATAGAAACACAGCTGAGCATGGTGGTGTACCCTGTAATGTCAGCATTTAGAAGGCTGAGGGAGGCAGACTGCTGTGAGTTCAAAACCAGTGAGGGTTATACAGAGAGTTCAAGCCAGCCTGAACTCCAAAGCAAGATTTGGTCAAAAAAAGAAAGGAAAGGCAAGGACAGGAAAAGACATCACCTGTTCCGGGACAGCAGTATGTTCAAAATAGCTATATTACCAAAACTGCAGGAGAACTCACAATCCAGGGTCTCATATTGTATTACAAAGTGACACTGATAAAAGTAGCATAGTACTGGCACAAAACAGACATAAAGATGCACGAAGCAGAACTGAGAATGCAAAAACAACTCTAGACTCCTTCAGCTGAAGGGAGATCTCCATGAGTCTGAGGCCAGGGTGGGCTACAGAGACTGACTAAAAAAGAAAGAAAAGAAAAACGAAAATTCAAAGAGATAATAAGAAATAGACAGGCAGACTCCAGCTGCCACCGGACTCTCTGGCAGGTAGCCAGCCCAGCCCCTGCACACACGTGGGCCACCATCAGGGCTCTCCTGCAGGTAACCAGCACAGGTGGGGAGCAGTAGCCAGCCCAGACCTGTTGTGCATACTCGCTGCCATCAGGACTCTCCTGTGGGTAGCCAGTGCCAGTGTGAGCCAGGAGAACCAGCCAGCCATGCCTTGAAGAAGCAAAGAGTGTCTGGAGAGGCCCAGCCTGTACCCCACTGCCTCACGGGGAACCTGGATTAGGAGAAACCCAGGAATCCGACCCATTCCCCTACAGATAGCCAACATGGGAAGCGTCTGGGACCCTGCAACCTGCTCAAGACAAAGGAGCAAAGAAAAAAAAAGACAATGGAGCAAAAGGTGATCTCTGGCCTCCAGCCCAAACAGAACAAGTCCAGGAGACATGAACATGGCAGAAAGCAGAAGTTGCACATCTGAAATTTCTGGAATGATGGCAACTCAAGTAAAGAACCTACTTCATGAGGCTATAAAAGAAATCAGAAATAACCTCAGGCAAAAGAAGAAATGACAAACATAAAAGGGTTGCTGAGCCTGTCTAAAGAAGAAATAAATTTTTTAAAAAGGCATAAGAAAATAAGTGAAACCTTGAATGAACAGTATAGGGAAGAATTGAAATGCATGAAACAGACTCAAAGAGACAGCCAGGAAATTAAAAACTCCACTGAAAGCTG
This sequence comes from Dolichotis patagonum, assembly GCA_004027295.1. NCBI lineage: Eukaryota > Metazoa > Chordata > Mammalia > Rodentia > Caviidae > Dolichotis > Dolichotis patagonum. The sequence continues at coordinate 11,750 of PVJX010016709.1, read as the reverse complement.
GAAAAACTGCTTGAAAGAAACTAAAGACAGACTTTCAGACCTTGAAGACAGGATGCCAGCCAGCAATTGCTAAAGGAAAGATCTCTTCAAAATAACAAAGAACCGGAAAATAATAATTCAATGGCTGCAGGACAATGTAAAGAATAATTCAAGAATGATAAGTGTCAACAAAAAAGCAGAGTTAAAAAAAAAAAAAAAAAAAAAGGCCAGGGATTTAGCTCAGCGGCATAAGCGCCTGCCTTTCAAGCCCTGATCCCCAGTACCAAAAAAGAAAAAGAAAAAAAGAAAGCAGGAGTCAACACAAATGACACAAAGAGACTATTTACAGAAGTAATAACAGAACTTCCCAAGCATGGAAAAAGGACCTGACATATAGATAAATGATGCACATAGAACTAACTCCAACTAGCCATAACCAAAATAAATGTACACCCAGACATAATAATAATCAAGATCCCAGAAATTCAGCAGAATAACAGAATATTAAAGGCCATTACAGAAAAGAAACAGATCACCTATAAAGGAAAACCTATTAGAATCACAACAGACTTTTCAACACAAACCACCAAGTTAGGAAGAGCTCGAAATTTCAAGTCCTAAAAAAAAAAAAAAAAAAAAAAACTTCCAACCCACACTGAGGTACCCTGCAAATCTATGTTTCAAAACTGATGGAGAAATAAAATACTTCCATGACACAGAACAACGGAAGGAATACATGACCACCAAGCCTACAAATAGTAATGAAAGATATTCTAGAGAAAGAAGACAGACCACTGTCCCAGGAATAGCACCAAAGTGAGATCACTGAGCGGGACAGACACCAAATGGGGGTAAAAGTAGGGGGAAAATGGGCAGGAAAAAAGCACCGCAGAGATGAACCAGCGCACATTGGCTGTAACCATTAATATAGATGGCCTCAATTCACCAATAAAAAACACAAGCAGAGTGGATCAAGAAACAAGATCCCATTAGTATACGGTATACAAGAAAACACACTGATTCAAAAGGAAATTCACAGATTGAAATTCACAGAGAGAAAATAATGTTCCATGTGACGGGGAACCCGAACAAATCAGGGGTAGTTTGCCCATCAACTGCAGATGGCAAGATACAGCCATTTTATACAATGCAAAGCTACTCAGCTATAAAGGAGGATAATCACCAGGCTCTTGTGAGTAAATGGATGCAACTTGTGATCATGCTCTTGGGTGAAATGGTTCAGACTCACATAGGTGAACATCATACTGTCTCCGTAGTATAAAAAACTGAAGGAGTTAGTCGGATCCAAAATGTACAATAGATATTGTAAAAGTAAAAGGGGAGGAAATGTCTAAAATGAGAAGGTGGTAGCCATTGTTTATTCCCTATTTTGTTTTAAAGTCCTTTATCATTTTCATTGTTTTGTCTTATTCTGTTTTGTTTGGTTTGACTTTATGATGTCTGATGGCATGGGCAGCTATTTTGATGATAATGGGGTATTTTGTGGTAGCCACTGTTGATGTCCTGGTTTTCTTCTGTTTTATTCAGTTTGATTTTATTAGGTCTGAAGGCATGGACAGCTATTTCTAAAATAACAAGAGGCACGATGGCAACCATTGCTGATTTCCCATTACCTTGTTTTGAAGTCCTATATCGCTGTCACTGTTTTGTTTTGATTGGCTTTATTCTGTTTGGTTTTATTCTCTTAAAAATAAAAATAAATAGAAAAAAAAGAAACAAAGAAAAAGGGAGGCAGATAGTAGAGAAGATCTGGAGAGGGGATAAGAGAAGAGAGGGTGGGGAGGAGAAGTAAAAAACTAGATGCCAACCATGTATCATGTACCAATTTCCCAAGATCAATGTAATTAGTATGTATTACAAACATACTAATTTTAAAAAAAAAGCAAAACTGGGCTGGGGATTTAGCTCAGTGGCTTAAGTGCCTACCTGGCAAGCACAAGGTCGTGAGTTCGATCCCCGGTACCAAAAAAAAAAAAAAAAAAAAAAGCAAAACTGAAGAGAAAGATGAAGTGCCATTATTCAAAACTATACTCATTATCATAGCCTCTTTTCTAACCCAGTAACCTGTAATAAATGGAGACCCAGAACAGACATAGCCCCAAACCACAGATATACTCAATTCCACATCTCCAGAATCAGACCCCCAATGCTTTCCTTACTATTGTACAACCAATGTGAAAGAATTCCTCTGACAGGTCAATCTGGTAGTATCCTTAGAGAAAATAATTTTCCGCATCACCTAGTTGGTTATGAGACATATTTCAGTCATAAAAAAAAAATCACTTTGTATCTAGATAGTCATGTATTTCTGAGTGAACTATTTTTCAGAGAACTGGCTTATTTTTAATTATGGTATAGTTTCAAAGGGAAATAATGACAAGCAAAAGCAATGGCTTTAAATTCCATGAAAAACAGAGAAAACAAAATATAACTTACTGTTTTCGTAAATTTTCGTCATGAATTTTTTCACATGGACCTGGGAGAAAAAAGAAACATGAATACAAAAATTATTTTGTGAAATTTAACAACCATTTCTCTTGATTAAAAAAGGAAATTTCGAAGAAAAAGTGGGCCAGGGGTATAGCTCAGCGGCACAGCACATGCCTGGCAAATATAAGGTCCTGAGTTCAATTCCCAGTACCAAAAAAGAAAAAGTAACAATGTTCATTTTATCACTGTTATCTAGAGATAACTAAATTGATACCATTGAACCATGGAGTATCATGTGCAAACAGCATGGAGAGTAAGCCTCAAGGCCCACATAATGGAGAGCAACTCTATGAGAAGGAAAGGAAAAGAGAGGGAGAGGAAGGAAAAGTTTCCTTACTGCCATCAAAGAACGCCTGGGTGGGGTAGACCGTTCACTGGTTTGAAGGAGTGTCACAGGTTTGAAGGAACCACTCCGACACTACTAGTCTGAAATACCTGCACATAAAGTTAAGTAACCTGACACTAGCCGTCAGGTCCTACTCCTTCCCCTCCTCTGAAAGGCAAGCGATTTGAACCCTTACATTCATTCTGTCTGGAACTTACCTTGTTATTTCTACTCTTCATGCCGCTGAGCTCAATCTTCTAAACCATTTTTTCTGCTCTTCCAAGTATCTCTAATTCTATTAAACAGACCCCCCACACACACACACACCACATTGTTGTGTTCATGTTGAAGAGTTTCACTTCAGATGAGATCAGGTACGTGTAAGGTGATATGGTCGTAGACAGGGTTTTGTTTCATGTTGAAGATTTTCTTCAAATATCTGGCTGCTGCTCCTTGGAAACAACTGATTTTTAAAAGATACTCCCAAAATCTGACTGGTATGTATAGGCAAGGCTTGTCACTAATGGCCTTTATTAAAGGAAAACCAAATGCTGAGACTTTTAGGGTAAGATTCCTTATGGGTCATTACTGGAAGACATCGCTTCTCTGAAACTGTTCCCTTTCTCTAGAGAAGAATCCTTTTCTCATCTGCCTGGGGAAAAACATCTGGCTGTATCCTTCAAGAAAAAGAGCAAGTAAGAACCCCACCATTAAGAATACAAATTCACTTAATCTGTTTTTACACTTGTGTTTTGTATTAGTACATATTCTGCACTATACAATCTATACATTACTCGTATTGGAGTTGCCACGTGTACATAATACATCTTAACTTCTTTTGCAGCCCCTTCTCCCTGTTCCCTCCTCCTTCCCCCATCTCTTGATGCCCCTCTGCTCCAAGATCTATAACCCTCTTTCCATGTTTTAGTTTGCTTTTCTTTTATGGTTTGGTGATTTCTCACATAAGAAAGCATGCAATATCCAAGCTTGTGTATCTTATTTTACTTAACACTGTGGTCTCAAGCTACATCCATTTTCCTTAAATGACTCAGGTTTATCTTTCTTTATGGCATAGGCTGTTGTGTTCCTTAGTCCTCACCGTCAACACAAATTCTGTCACTAGATCGACTAGAAACAGCTTGGAGAGCTTCACTTAATCTATCAGATTTCACTGTGCTTAGTGTCTTCTCTCCCGGCTTCAGCAACCTTACAGGTTGCTGAACACCTTCTTTTTCCTCCTCCTTTGGAAGAAGTAGCAACTGTTTTCAGGGATTCTACCACAAGACTGCATTGCTCAACTTAGATCTCAGGCTGGTCTTAAACTCAAAATCTTCCTGCCTCAGCTTCTCAAGTAATGGGATTACAGGCATGTATTGCCATGTCTGGCTGTACCTGTCATCTTCTAAAAATATAGTGACATCTCTAATTGTATCTCCTTCACTGACATCCTTTAAAAATTTTTTTCAGGGGTTGGGGATTTAGCTCAGGAGCAAAAGGGCCAGCCTGGCAAGCACGAGGTCATGAATTCAACTCCCAGTACCCCCTCAAATAAACAAATAATTTTTTTCATTTTAGTGGAGATTTGGAAGAAAGTGGAAATAAATGCATGTTTAATTAAGGCATAATGTTTAAACCGCCATTTCTTACCACATTCAATATTAACTCAGCAAATATTCAAAGAAAAAAATTTTCCAAATTATTTTTTAAAAATTTAAAAGCACAAATTTGAAGTCAGTTGTGGTGTCCCACATCTGTAAATCCCAGGACTCTGGAAAACTGAGGCAGGAGGATCGAAAGTTCTAACCCACACCTAAGCAGTTTACTGTCTCAAAATTAAAAAAAAAAAAAAAAAAAAATTTAAAGGCAGGAGATGTAGCTCAGTGCAAAGGTGCTGTGTTCAACACCCCCCCTCAATAAATAAACTGGTAGAGAGACAGAAAATTCACTTACCGAGATCAGAACGAGTATTTGTGAACAATTCCGCAGGACAAAACCCACACAGATAATATTTACAAACCTAGTGAAAAAACAAAACAAAAAGAATACTTAACTTTTTAAATTGCTGTTTAAAACCATATTTAAAAGAGTACCAGGTAATATATTTCTCTTTCTTAATGCATTCACCTTGAGGAGAGAGACTATTGGGGAATGAAACCTAGAGCTTTTACACTGAGATACACGCCCAGGCCCTCCTCTTTTTTATGTTGAGACAGAGTCTCACTAAATCACTAAACTGCCCAGAATGGGTTTAAACTTGCAAGTCCTCTTGCCTCAGCCTCCCAGAATGCTGAGATTGGAAACATGCACAACCACAGTAATAGTCATCTTTCAATCACATGTATGAACAATTTTATTTGAACTGTATTAAGCTAGTGACCCTCATACTCTTAAATGTCAGTAAAAGAAAAGATCTGCAGGGTTGGTAGGATTGTCAGTATTTTTTATATTCTACTGTTCTGTGTCACTTCCTAGCTACTTCCCCCAAATCAACAAAAAATATATTCCAGAAGACACCTTTATGTATTTTTAATAACCCTCAGCATTATTCTAACTTTCTTGGTAACTGCACATTTACTGAGTATGGTGTGATTTTTTAAGACATAAACAATGTGCAATGATTCTCATTCTAATTTTTTAATAAACTAGGCCCTATTTGTAGATTAGCACTAAGGAATCACTGTCTACAAGATAAAATTCATTAAAAAAAGATAAAATTCATTTAAAGCAATTTTGTCCCATGTTTTTGCTTAAAAGATCCTGCTTATAAATGCACAGATATTTTCATACATGCCAACCCTTTACTGACTGACTCTTGGTAGGGTGTCTTATAGGGAAAACACCATTAATATTGTAATCCCAAATATTGAGTTCAGTCATCCAAATATTGTAATTCTCTTTCTAGTTTTCTTCATAATCCAAAAAGTTACATCTGTATAATCCCACTGAGATGTTATTAGAATCCCAGCAAGATAATTCCAATCTACCATCATCAATGCAGCCCACATCAAGAGTAAAGACACCAAGACATAGTCCAAGTTAAGGGCAGCCAACGGGTCCTAAATCCAATCCTCGTGAGGACATGTAGACAAAGGCCCTGATCCTAGGCCTCTCCCAGAATTTATTATCTTGTGAAGAAAGAGGGGTGGCGGCCGGGGATTTAGCTCAGTGGCTTAAGCGCCTGCCTGGCAAGCGTGAGGTCCTGAGTTCGATCCCCGGTACAAAAAAAAAAGAGGGGTGGCTCAGTGATGAGTGACAGTGAGGATGGCAGGGGAATTAAGTGAGTAACCTGAGCTGGCTGGCCAGTGGAAGACTGGCATCTCTGTAAATTGCAGAGATAAAGATATGCAGAAGGATCAATTCACACAATCTAATTAAGGTAACAACGAAATTTGGTTTTTGATATGCAAACTCTTGTGCCCTGGGCAGTTATAGCCTCTATATCTTGAGGCTGGTACCCAGTACCCAGTTGAGGTTCCCGGAGCTATTGGCTCTTATATCCCACTGTGCTCATATCCTGTAAGGAGAACACTATGTGAGGAAACAGGACTGTCTGTTGGCTTTAGAGATTACATATCAGCACCTATGTTAGCCTTATTTGTAATGCTTAGAGGCAACTGAAGAGAGAAGAAAATACCCTAGGCAGCTTTTTACATATCAGTATAAGGAAATAAGTCTCCCAATAATCAAAGTCACAGTAATTGTTTTACATTCAAGGGGAGTCACTGGAGTTGTCTTCTACAATTAACGTGAATTCCCTATTGGTACTCCAACTCTTTCAGACACAACCCCAACTGCTTTACCCCATATTTAACTAATACTGCAAACCAAACCACATTAATCAGAATTCCAAAATAAATCCCCTTCCTTCACATAAAGCATCACTGTTACTAGGGGAGTTATCAATGCACAATGTAACCCATGAAAGAAAAGGAAACCTTACATTTAAGAGTATGTATTTTGGATAGTCAATACTTTCTGAAATTATTTCAGAACCTCTAAAACGTCATGAGATGTTTTTAAATGTTATGTACTTTTCTCTAATTACTCGCATGTCTAATTTGTTTAACCTCAAACTTTAAGCCTGTCACAAACACCAATGCCAATACTCAATTGTTTAAACTTAAAATTTAAAAGCCACGTGTGGTGGCTCATCTGTAGTTCGAACTATTTGAAAGGTGGAGGCAAAAGATCATTTGCGTCTAAGAGTTGGAGACTAGCTTGGGTAGCATACAGAGACCTCATCTCAAAACAAAATCCAAAATTATGTAAGAATTCCTTGGAATCAGCCACAGTGGCACACACCTGTAATTCCAGCAACTCCACAGGTGGAGGCTAGAGTAAGAAGTTTGTACCTACCCTGGGCAACTTACTAATCTGAGACCGTTTCAAAAATAAAAATTAGTAAAAATAAATAAATAATAAAAATAAAAATTGGTGAAAGGCCTGAGTTATAACAGTGCAAAGTCCGCGGTTCAATCCCCAATACTACATACAGATAGACAGACAAACAGATTTTGTCCGTATTGCCGAAAAAGGAGTTTCCTGGGCTGGAAATAGAGCTCAGTGATAAAGCACTTGCCTCCTCTAAGCAGTACCTAGGTTCAATCCCCAGCATTATTTAAAAAAAAAAAAAAGTATACGGATATAGATATAGAAATATTACTAAATTAATATATATATATACACACACACTTTTTTGAGGGTGTTTTGAAGGAAGGCAAAGAATATACCACTTTCACTGCAGCCTAATCTCTTAAGACTTGTAACCCTAGTTCCACAGGTCTAACAATTTCTGAAACATGGTTGTTGGATATTTCCATCATTCTACAAACTTAAAAGATACAGCCTATTACACAACTAGACTATGTTACATACTGACCAATGGCAAGTCACTGGCTAGAATGTCATTACGCTGCATATAACTCTAAAAAATTTCACCCGAGTATGTTTAGTAAAATTACTGCCAGAATTCACCATCATTAGCCAGGCACAGTGGCACATCAGCATTCAGGAAGGTCAGCCTCCACTACACAGTAAGCTCAAGGCCAGCAGGAACTACATAACAAGACCCTGTCTCAAAAACAAAAACAAAAACACCATCATTTATAACTGAACACTTATAAAACTAACTTAAGAATGCAGCCCTCATTGCTATGAAACTTTACTAGTACAAAACCAGTCTCAAAAAAAAATTCATCATCATTTGTAACTATAAACTGCACAACAACTACAAAACTAAGTTTAGGGTGCAGTCCTCATACCTATAAAGTTTTACCAGTACAGTGCATTTTTCCTTCGCTTACTTATAAACATTTAATTTCTATTGATTTATGAAAGTACATTTTAAACTTTTTTCAATAGAATGTCTAAGAAGTGTGACAAAAAAATATGGTGAATACAGTACTTTTTCAAGTGTCACCTAGTAGAAAGGTAGCTCTTCAATATGGCTGCCTTGAGCCTTAGTAACAGTGTATGACATTTCTCAACTTGTTCAGAGCAGTTGGTGGTTGTGAGCTACAGTTGAGAAAAAGGTGCTTTAAAGTGTCTCGTAAGCCAAGTGTGGTGGTGCACACCTGTAATTCCAGCACTGGCTGAGGCAGACTGCTGTGAATTTGAGATCATCCTAGACTACTTAATGAGTCTGAAGCCAGTGTGACCTATACTTCCTTCAAACAAAACAAAAAATTAAAATAAAATAAAATGGACTAAGTTGATAGCAACTTCTAGCTTTTCCCCTAAAGTCAAAATGACCATAAAAGGTAAACATTTTGAAGTAATTCAAGACCTTGAGGTTGCCTGGACAACACAACTGGAAACACACAAAATAGGACTGTCAGATCTGTTTCAGAAAGTGGCAAGAACTATGGTCTAAGTGTGTTTGGAGTGACCGGGACTGTTCTGAGTATGATTAATGGCAATGTGTCTTCTCCTGTAATAAAATTCCTTAAACATTCACTGTATTTTTGATCATACCATATTGTCATGACCAACACAAAACTATTGTTCCTTCTTAAATTTAAACGTTAGAATCAGCCTGTAGAGACCCTGGGTTCAATCCCCAGCACTGCAAACAACACTACTAAAAGAAAAGCAAAGACGGTATCAATAAAAAAGAACATTTGTCTCCTGATACTAAAATATAACCACATACAAACACGAAGAATTTCTTTTTCTTTCTTATATTTTTTGGAGGCAGGTGTTCAGGCTGGCCTTTGACTTGTATTGATCTTTGTGCCTCAGCCTCCTGAGTGCTAGCATTATGAGCATGTGCCACCACATGCTCACTTCAAGAGTTTCTAAGAAGTCATAATTTTTTTGGTAATGAAGTATCAGCATAATATTGAAAAAAATACTGAAATGACATATGGCAAAAGAAATAGAGTATGAAATAATTGAGCCACGAGTAAAGTAAGCCTGCTTATTTCACTTTTAACACAACTTGGTGTATTTTCAGTTTTGGTTAGAAAACCTAGAAAATACAGAATCACAGACCACAATTCTGTCTTGGTTTCCTCATTTTAATAAAGGAGTCAAAAATTATAGTGCGCTTGTGAAAATTAAAATTTATGTTTGTTACACTGGGAGAAAAGTACAAACTAATCTGATTTTTTAAATACTACTATTTAACAAGTGAAAAGCTGAAAGAACCAATATATGTATATACATGTATATAAAAAGATAAGATAGCTATACTACTGATTTCTCTGAGTTAAATGAGAAAGATTTGTGCTGGTATTGTTAGGACAATTGAATGCAGATGTCTTGTGTTCTGGGTGAATGATTTGGGGATGACAATGCACAAGGTATGTACCACTGTTGCCCCTGATGTGTTTTGAAATTTTACTTATTTTTTCCTCTTTGAAATAAAATGGATTTAAGAAAAAATACTATTTAATTAGGTGGGCGTGGTGCTGCATGCCTATAATCCCAGCATTTGGGAGGCTGAGGCACCCTGAGCTACCTAGCAAGACCCTGTCTCAAAAAATAAACAAACACCAATAACTTTTAGTGTTTTTAAGTGTTACATTGACAAAATAAAGAAATAGCTTTGGGTTAACCAGGAGCTGTCTAATGTAGTCAATCTCATCCTGAGGTCACCTAACTATTTAGAAAATTCTATCACCCATTTTCCCAGTCTGTTTCTATGTGCTCTTTTCACTCTTTCATTCTCCTTAAAATACTGCTTTTCATTTAATGGTGTATCCAAGTGATTTCCCTATCCAATAAACTCTTAGCTACTTAGACTGCTTCTCTTAAGTCTCTTCAGGGATTGGTGAGTTTTTAACAAAAAATATTAAAAAGGATTGGACATGGTGGTCCATGCCTATAAGCTTTGCTATTTAGGAGGTCAAAAAGCTCAAAACCTGCTGAGCAACTGGGCCAGATCCTGTCTCAAAATAAAAATTAAAAAGGGCTGGGGAAGTCAAGCGTGGTAGCTCATGCCTGTATCCCAGTGCTCAGAAAGCCCTGAGGCAAGAGGGTCACTCACCGTGAAGTTGAGGCCAGCCTTAGCCATGCATTATGAATTTTGTTTTCAGTACCTAGACTCGGCCTCAGGACCTTGTGCTTGCCAGGCAAGTGCTTATGCCACTGAGCTATATCCTTGGTCCTCTGGCCTACACATTAAGTTCAAGGCCAGCCTAAACCAACGAAGCGGGGCATGGCGGCACACACCTGTAATCGCAGCACTCAGGAGGCTTATAAGGCAGGAGGATTGTTCCAAGTTTGAGACCAGCCTGGGCTACAAAGTGAGTTCCAGGTCAGACTGAACTGCATAACAAGCAAGACCCTGTCTCAAAAAACAAATAAACAACAATAAAAATGGATGGGGATATAGCTCACTGGTAGAACACCTCCTTAACATGAGCAATGTGCTAGACTCAATTCTTGTCTGTGAGATACCGTCTCACTATGAGTTCAGGCAGACCTTAACTCCTGGTGATCCTCTTACCTTGGCCTCCTGACTGGTGGAATTATAGGTGTGCACCTCCACACCTGGCTGGGCTAAGTCTTATTGCCACAAAAAATAAAAGGATACAGATATAGCTTAGTGCACAGCACCTACCTGGCAAGCACAAGGTCCTGAGTTTGTTTCCCAGTGTCCCCCCACCCAAAAAATACAGAAAAACTGGTAGTACATAAATGCTTCAAATGATGTTATTAACACTGATAATAAAAATAAATCCACAAAACTAATCTATTTTCTTGGGATATAATAATGAAGGCAACCGCTCATATTTTGAGACATTAGCCATCTGCATTTAATAGTAATACCTAAGGAGCATAAAGCTTTACTATAAACTTATACCCATGTAGGCTTTCTATCTACTAACACATTTAAGTCTTTTGCTCAATGATTCTCCACTAAATGTCCACCATGAACCTAGCAACCCAATAACCAAAGACTTCAGGTAGGGACAGAGGATAGATAGGGTGTGGGGGTTGACAACAGAAACGTCCTTAACACAGGTGTGACTTACCCTCTTAATAAATTTTAAACATCAGGAATCACAGGAGTTCCACCTCATCAACAGATTTTTTTGTTTGTTTGTTTTTGAGACAGGATTTCAAATATAGTTCAGGCTGGCCTCAAATTCACAGTGATCTTCCTACCTCATTTTAGTATGCATCTCTATGCCCAGCCTCACGAATAGTTTAAACCAGGTGTTAAACTAGTATATAAATATAAAAATAAGTGGATAAAAATAAAAAATAAAAAGAAATGCATAAATACATCTGAATAAAAAATATTAACAGCGAGTTTACATTCTTTTAAAATCAAACTGTCAAAAAATACCTAGATGTGGTGGCCCACATCTGTAATCCCAGCTACTTGGGAGGCTAAGGCAGGTAGGTGGATTCCAAATTCAAGGAAGGCTGAGCAATTTAGCCAGATCCTGTCTCAAAATTTAAAAAAAAAAAAAAGGGGGGGGGG
>PVJX010016708.1:0-39766 GCA_004027295.1 Dolichotis patagonum | reverse complement strand
ACTGTTAACAGTCTCACTGTTTGAATGTCTACTTTACATGTTTTAACTTTGTAATTTGAACAACTATTTCAAAGAAGTCAGTATGTAATTAGTCAAGTAATAATTTCTTAGGTTTTATTGCTGTTGTACTCCTCCTTTTTTCCTTGAAATACTGTATTGTCACTACCCTTTATTCTGTTTTATTTTGTTTTGTTTTTTCCTCTTTAAATTTAAAAAAAAAAAGACGACTGAGCTATAAAGCGAGCAGCCTATAGCACAGCTGGGCCTCTGGTGGTCAGCTCCATGTGTCAGTGTCAGCTTGATCAGGAGAGGGAAGCTACAGGGCACATCTGCAAGGTACTTCCAGAAGACAGGGGCTCTCTCAGGCTGCCTAGGGGCTGGGTGGAACAGAGGCTGCCATAGGAGCACACAGCCCTGCTCCTGGTCTCCCAGATGGGACTCCTCACACCCTCACACAGATTCTCAGGAACCTGGACTCAAGCCCAATTAGATCACCGGCTTTCCTCAACTTACAGGCAGATTAGGGGACTTCTCAGTCCCCACAGTCATATGAACCAATTCCCATCACAAACCTCAACCAATCTCTCTCCCAATATGCATACTTGGTTCTGTTCTCTGGAGAGTTCTAATACAAACCCTTTTCTGATGCCATATACAAAATTAACTCAAATGGATTGAAGACCCACAAATATGGTGAATATTTCCATTTTTAAAACATTTATTACAGTAAAAGGCACAGTGCTATCAGTCCTTGAACTATTTCCCTTCCCTTCAATTTCACATCATCATCCTTGCTGCTTTCTGTAACTGCTCTGGAGTCCTCTTTCCCTGAGTATCTTTAGTTATATTGTCATGGGAGCCTCAATGTCCTAAACTGGCTCAAAATGTTTATCTTTCATGGTCATTTTGACGTTGAAGAAGAACCAGAAGTCACACGGTGCCAGATTTGGCGAATCAAGTGGATGAGGACACAGCATGATGTCTTTATAAGCTCACCTTTTCACTGGATGGTACTCAGCACTCGGCAACAGCAGTTACTGTATTTTTTTTAAACATATCTTATCCTTATAAAATACAAAAGAGGATTCCAGAACTGCTTCAGTAAGTGGCAAGAACAAGTGGATAGGTGTGTTCAAAGTGAGAGCATGTATTCTGAGGAGGATTGATAGCAAACTGCCTTTTGCTGCAATAAATTTTCTTCATTTATTCACTACATGTTTTGATCATTGTCTGAAAGTGTTGGCAATAATTTTGAGCAATTGGAACATATGTATAGAACTGGTTGAAATATAAAATGGTACAGCTATATGGAAAGCAGTGCGGCAATTCTCAGAAAGTTAAAAATAAAATTATACAATGCAGGGCCGAAGGTACAGCTCAAAGACACAGCACCTGCCTGGAAAGTGCAAAGTCTTGACTTTGCTTCCCAGTACCAAAAAAGAAATAGATAAATAAATAAAAACTTACGGAATGCAGCAATTTCACTTCTCAAAAGAACTGAAAACAGGTCTCAAACTGGTATCTGTATGTGACTGTTCAAAGTAGCATTATTCACAAAAGTCAAAAGGAGGAAACAACCTAAATGTTTATCACTTATAGCAGGCTACACATAAAAGCAAGACCAAGGGACTCCCACTCTTCCTTGGGTTCTAGAAAGTCACAATACAATGCCTCTCTTCTTCCAAAACTGAGGACAGCCTGGGTTATCTACACAATCTAGTTTTTACAAGCCCATAGAAAACTGAGGTTGCCAGGGAGCCACACAGTCCATGGAAGACAACAGGACCCAGTGCCAAATGGAGAGGTTGAAAACACTGGGGTATGAGGCAGCAACTGCTGGGGGAAATGCACACCCTGGGGCTAGAGAGTCTAAGCCCAGAAAGGGACAGCCCTCACCGCCCATGGAGTCTGTAATAGGCCAGCTGCAGCGCAAGCTGAATGAATGTGTCAGGGTGCAGTGACTGCTTCTTGGTCAGCTTCTTGCCGAATGAGGTGAAGGCGGGTGCTACGATTTGCAGATCAGATGCCTACAAGACACAGATGCGACAGGGACAGTGAAAATCACCACAAGGGACTCAAAGTGGACCATCACTGCATTAGACCCATTATCAGTCAAGTAACTAAAGTTCTGAAGCTATGATTTTAAAACGTTTTCCACAGACCCACTTGAAGAATGGCCACCAAAGTTTTATACAGTGGACCCTTGACTTACAAACTCAATTTGTTTGCAAGGGCAGGCTGTAACTCAAATTGGTTGTAACTCAAGACTATTTTTCCCATAAGAAATAATGGAAATATCCACAATGCATCCCAAACTGCCCAAAGCACCCCTTAACTAGTCTCATGATTTAAAAAAAAAAGCTGTAAAATGTGCATAATTTACCAGAAACACCAATAATTCTCCTAGTATATTCACCAAAAAGTTACAAGAGCTGCATTCATAGTCCTAGCTTTTTCAAATTATAGTCTCAGACAGGCTATAACCTGCCATCTTCCCTCTGTTTATCTACACTAATAATAGCCTTTCTAATTCATCTAACATTGTTGATCATGACTCACTAATTTGAGTAACACCTTTAGCAATACTAGCTTCCTTATACAAGTATTTTCTCTGTAAGATTGTTGAGGGTGGATTTTTGACACGCTGTACATATTGGTGAGACTGGTCACGTGAATGTCACTCTTCTATTTCTGCACAATTTCCTTTTTCTTTTCAATTGTGATTGCTTTCTTTATCTTCCCTTCTTCCTGTAACTTCTTTTCTAGCTTTTGAGGGGTCATTTTGATAGAGGTAATCACAGCAATTATACAAAGCACTGACCAAAATCACATCCACAAACACACACATCTGGGTTCAGACTGACACTTAGATACACTTTTCTGGCATCAGGAGTTTCTGCTTACAACCACACATGTGGCTGACATTCAGGTTGTAACTCAAGACTCTGGCTGTAAATTAAATCTAAAATTCCAGTTGTAACCCAAGTTGTTCCTGTGTGAGGGTGGTTGTAACTTGAGGGTTCACTGCATATAGCTGATAAAAGAAAAAGCATCAATCATCATCTAAGAGAAAAGTGAAATATCTACCTCCTGAAGAAACTGGGTTTTAGCTTGCTTGATGTCATTTAATATCTTCTCATCCACAGTAAATAGGAGCTCCTCTGGAAGTGGTATATCCCGCACTTTTTCTGAACCCTGAAAACAGGGAAGACTTAAAAATATTTTCTCTGTGAAAATGTTAGGAGGAAAGGAAGCATCTGTTCTACGTACCATCCATCTTCCTTCAGTCTCTATAATCCTCTCATCCACGTAGTGGGCGATGTTCACTATGACCATGGCATCAAAAGGTGCATGCTAAAACAGCACACCAAGAGCTCAGCTAGCTGTTAGACTAAAACCTGAGCAACATATACATAAAAGACAGAAAGGCCCAGACAGAACCCTCAAATGCCTTGCTTCCTACAGTAAAGATACAGCAATCCTGGGAACTGTAATGTTATTTAAGATGCAATGTTCACAGCTGGAGGCAGTCACTAGGGCCACTGGGTTCAGGGGTGGGTGGGTGTATAAGGAAAAACAAATCACCAGAGAAACTAACTGTATAAGGAAACACAAACAACTGGAGAAATGAAGTGTGTTATTCTCTCTGGGATTCAAAGCAGGTGCATGTAGTGCTGATGCCGAAAAGCAGGTGGGGAGGGCAGACCATCTGAGGGCATTCAGGATCCTACCAACTTCTTCAGGTGAAGATGGCCACTAGAGTTGGGGCTGGAGGCAAAGCCTGTCATTCCTGGATCCTGAGAGGCTGAGGTGGAGGACATCAGTTCAGGCACAGCCTGAGCAAATTAGCAACTTAGTGAGAACCTGTCTCAAAAATTCAATCAATTAATCAACCAACCAATCAATCAAAAGGACTGGGGATATAGCTCCAGCCCTGGGCTCAACCCCCAGTGATGCAAAAAAGACCACAGGCAAGTATTAGAAAGCAGAACTAACTGGTGTATATATCTACACCTACAAGAGTGCCCAGATGTGGTGGTATAAAGAATTGTCAGTGTTGAAGAAATGTGGGAAAGATGGGTTGTGTTACATGGTGCTACCGTTTTATAGCTGTACTAAGGGAAAGAAATTCCAGCTAGAGACTTTTCCTATCACTTAATGGATGACAAACTTTTCCTTTTATGAAACAAGGTCTCTCAATATGTAGCCCAGGCTGGCCTCAAACCACAACGATCCTCCTGCCTCAGCTTCCTCAAGTGCTGGGATTACAAGCATGTAATCCCAGCTTTGGAGGACAAATTTTTGCCCTATTCTTTCCATCTTCCTGTGCCAATAGCCCTGTCACATGGTTCCTTCTCTGTGTTACCACTTGCACTTTAAACTGTTATCATCTGAGAACTACATGTGACAGTGCAGGGAAAAGCAGGGAAAGCCCAAGATGCAGGTCCAACTTCTGAGAAGTGGCTGACCCTTTTCAATGTGATTCTACCACTATCACAGGCAGCTAAGTCAGAAAGAAATTAATGTACAGTCAGAGAGAGGCTGGGCTTTCAAGAAAGTCAATAGAAATCAAAGATATCAGAGCTGTGGTTGGAACTGCATCTGAAGAAGACCAAGCCTCAAAACAGAGTCCCAATGGCCTGACCTGTGTGCTTCCTTATAGGAGGAGAAGAACTGTACAGTAATTATTACCACCAAATCCATAAAGTCTAGATATGCATTAGATACTGCTGGGAGCTGCTGAGCTGGTGACCGTTCACATTTGTGGAGCCAAAAGCACAAGTGCCAGAAGAGGAGTGCCCCAAGGGCATGTAGTGCCTGAGAAATGCCCTTAGGGCATGGTGAGCAGGGGTTCAGCCCTGAGAACAAGGGGCATAAGAAGCGAGCTAGTTAAGCAAAGGGACATGGTATGACAAGTATATAAATAAACACATTGTGGTGGCTAAGCAGACTCTCCCCTCCGGAGAAAAGGCTTCACTTGACCCCAGCTTTCTGTCTCTGTCTTTATTTTCTTCATTATCTCATCATTCTTCCCCTCAGGAACTTAGAGAGCTCTCATGGTGGACACAAAAGACATCTAAGAGGGAAACCCATCCTTTCCCAAGAATCTTCTTGTTTTAAAAGCCACAGATAAACCAAGGTGGATGAAGTCAGCCATATGCCCTTGCTATGTGCCCCTCTTCCCTACTGGATCAAATTAGCTATGTTACTATCATCTTATTGGCTGATTATAGTTCAGCCCATGCTATACCCACACTGTGACCTTACTGTATAAATTACCCCTGACAAAGGGTCTTGGTGGCAACCCACTTGGGACCCCTCCTGTCTCTCAGAAGCCATTCCTTATTCTCCAATAAACCTTTCCTATGTTTAATCTCCTCTGTCCTGTGGAATTCCTTCTTCGATTTCAGGGGACACAAACTCAGCACAGCTGACAGCCAGCAGGCTGGGAGTTACACTTCTTCTCTATCAACATACAGCTCCCAAAGACAGAGCTGACTGTAATTGTCTCACAGCAGCCACACAGGGCAGACTGTGAAGGAGGAGGTACCAGACGCGAGCTGTGGCTGTCAGCAAGGAGCACCTGGTAGGCCACAGGTCCCTGCCAGCCCAGGCTCTCCCAGAGAATCTCAGGTGTCACCATGGGCACCACTCTACCTGAGACAGCAGCATCAGTGTCTCACTGTTCTCCTGGAACCAGGTAGAAGGGAAGGCTGAAGGATTTTAGTCTCTCTGGCAGACAGGAAAGAGGCCGGGGCCCTTAACCACTTCCCAGAAGGTACTTCTCACAGAAAAGGTGAGCAGGAGCTGGAATGAGGACAGTCAAGGAGACCCAGGCAATGGACTAGAGACACTAAGGCAACTAATAAGAGGTACTGTGTCAACAGTGAACTCAAAGGGAGGATAAGGCAAACGATCTTCCAAACAACTCACCACAATTCCCAGTCATGCCAAGGAGTTGCTCTAACAGACACCTACCCTAGCACCTGCTTATCAACCAGCCCACATACTTCTGAAACAGCAACATTTGCTGTCCTTCAAGCAACTGCCACATCCTGGGCATGTGATCCTGGGCCAGGCTAAGGTGAGCACCTGATTCTCAGGAGAGACAGGCAAGTCACACAGACCAATCATAGCCAGATACAAGGGTTACTTCAGGACTTCTGCTGGCACCACTGGAAAAAGGAAGCAGGCTATTTCCCCGGGGGTCAGTATGCTAAGAGACCTCTGAAGACCCGAGACTGAAGTCAATATCATATTAGGCAGTCTACGGAATGAGAGGGAGATTCTAATCAGAGCCTCTGGACACAGGAAGTCAGCTTTATTCATACTTTAGGTGCACATCTATGCCAACAAATACCTTCCTCAGTACCAGTTTGATTTAAATTTCCATCATTTAAAACTGAAAATAGATTTAAAAATAAGCCACTGAACCTTTGTTTTTTCTGATTTTTTTCTTGATTTATAAATCTTCTGAATCTAAGACAAGCTAGTAAAGACCAAGAGAAGAGACAGAAAAAAATGGGAAAAAGTTCTTTTTATTTTTTCATAAAGATCTAAACTGGCACATAACTGCTGAATATTTTAATACTCATCAACTGAACAGTGCTCCAAAGATTACCTGTCATCTTAGGAAAATAGTTATGTAATTACTAGGTGAACCTAAAAATATATCCATTTATACTTCCTCATGCATAGAACATAATGTTATAGGATACCTTTTAAAATAGTTGAGATACTATGCAAGCAGACAATGGTGGGTTTTAATAAAGCTACATAGTGTTAGATGCAAATTTTTTTAGCAGATATACATCAAGCTGTTGGTCTTACTACAAAAGAAAATAACTTGACCTATGCTCTACTTCATTGAGAATTCATAAGTGAACTTCTCAATATATAATGCCATTAAGCTAAAAAAAAAAAAAGTATCTACTTATCTGTAGCACAGCATACCCTAAATACCTGTGAACTACTGCCAATAAGTTAACCTAAAAGGAAAAGAAAAAAGACTTTTTGATAGTTTACTTACATCACAGTTACAACCAAAGACTCCATTAGAAAAGGAAATCAAGTTATAGGATTTGTCTCCCCAGCGTACTGTTGGATCTCCAATAAGGACCATGGTAAGTATCTGAAAGAAATTGATTTTTTCCATGTTAAAGGAGCACCTGAGTTTGGGTTCCAGCACTCTCCCTCCCAACCTCCCAAAAGCAAGCAGGGAGTAGGGCTCATTAATACTGGTGTAAGTATTTACACTTTAAGCGCATCAGTCTCACTTTTTCAAGTCAACCAAATATAATAAAATGATGATATCATTATACTCAAAACATAATATTGGCCCCAACTTTAGTTATTTCCCCAATCTCAGCTTAACAAAAATCTTTCTAAAAAAAAGAAACCTAGTACATTTCTCAAGAATGTTTATAAAACATGCAATTGAAAACAGAAGCCTTTTGCAATTTGAATAGTATAAGAGGCATAGGTGAGCTTAGTCACTAGAAAGTTAAAAGATAAATCTGCACCTCATTCAACCTATTTGGCAAACTAGATCTTGGCCTATTAATGACTTATGAAATAAATTTTGTATATGACAATTAACACTCTTGAAAAAACAATAAAATAGAATATGATGAGCAGAGAACACCACAGATAGTAAAGGCAAGCAGTGTTTTATGAAACATATTAAATATGGTATGTGCGTGCATGCATACCATGTGTGGACACCAGGGAAGTAAAAATATACAGTGTGTTATATTTAAAAAAAAATATATATATATATACATATATATACACAGACACACACACACATACACACAGTATGTTTACGTACTTTTTTTTGGTACTCGGGGTCAAACTCTTGACCTTGCACTTGACAGGCAGGCACTTGTGCCACTGAGCTAAATCTACAGCCCTTTACATAAAATTGTTACAGTAAAAGCTACACAGCCATTAACCTTCCTCAAAATGCTCCCTAACCTGCTCTGAACACACTAACCATTCGTGCCACTTTCTAAAGCAGTTCTGGAAATCCTAGTGTCTCTACAAGTTGTGATCAAAAATAAGCTGAACACTACTGTCAAGTGTCATTCAACAGAAAATCAGACTTGTAAACATATTACACTGTGTCTTCATCTATCTTATTCACTGGATATGGCACTGTATGACTTCTGGCTCTTCCCCAAAGTCAAAACAGCCATGGGAGATAAATGCTTTGAATCAGTTCAGGATGAAGGAGCCACAATAGCGCAACTAAAAACACTCAGGAAAGAGGACTCCAGAGCTGCTTCAGAAAGTCATAAGGACAATGGGATGAGTGTGCTAGAAGTAGATGGTAGGGCTCTAAGGGGGATTAATAGCAAAGTACCTTTTATTGTAATATTTTTTAAAAATGTAAACATTCACCATATTTTCCTATCACTAACTGCATCTCTAAGAACAGATGAAGTTAAAAAAAAGTTCAAACAATTCTGCATTAAAATATTCTTAAGCATTTGGTCCCCCACTGCAAAAAACATAGCTAAAAAAAGTTGTTTTTTAGTTATAAAATTTTTAATCCTAAATTATTTCTCCCATTATTTACAGTGAGGAATCCATTAGGAAATAAGTCTAAGTATTTTCAAAAGACTATAGTGCCAATGTAAAGCCTGCTTGATTTCTCAGGAAATGAAAACATTAGGCTGTAGTGTTTTCAAAAAAGGGCGCACTGACCGCGAAACTTACTGAAGCCTGTGCTCAATGGCTTCCTTACAAGGGAGACAGATTCTGATGAGACACTGCGGAACCAGCAAGGCACGTGAGCACAATCCAACACAGGAAGGGGAGGCGGTGCCCCGGATCCCACCCACACCTTCTCTGCGTGCAGCCGGTGAGAAGTTGGACACACTGGCACGTAACAGGCAAGCAACAGTTATCTTTCTTTACAGCAGGTACAGACTACCAGACTGTGTGGCCAAGACTCACAATGTACAATTTATTTGTAAGTAAGATTTATTTGTAAGTAAATATACACTTTGATTTGTATATATTTTATAGTTGAGAAAATTCTAAAAGCATGACTATAAAACAGAAAAAACTCTTATGTTCAATATACAGAAGAGTCCTCCAGAACAACATGTAAGATGCTGACAGAGCAAGACAGTCACCTGGGAGTAATCTTCCGGTGTGACAAGAGCACTGTTGTCCTCCAAGGAATACACAAATAAACTGCTCTGAATTCTTTCTAACGAAGCCAAGTTCTCTGGATCAAGACCAATCAGATATGCTCGTGCCTAAAGGATAAGGAGATCATGATCAAATGCTACAGTTTAAATACAGCATGTCCAGAAAATCTCAAGAGTTTATCAGAGAACAGGTTTATTAGGAAGAGCATGATTACTACCTTGGCCCAACGAGTTCTCTCCTCAGTGGTCAGCGCAGCAACTCCAGAGCCAGGGGGCTCTTGGTGACACTTCTCATGGATGTATGACAGGTGTCTGAGAAGATGCAAGAGGACTTGGAAAGAGCACAGGGAGGTGGGACCCACATTGGCCTTTCATGGGTCCCGTGGATTCATATTCAGATATTTTCACACTCTCCCCAGAGAAGCAGATTATGACCTTAACAGCAACATACTTATCTCCTTCCTGCACCTCATTGTTTTTAAAGTGATTATATGTCTCTGCTTTCAATACTTCCCACTCACTCTTAGACTGCAATTTGGTTTTTGAACTACAGCAGTCTGGGGAGGGGGGCTGGGTTCAAACCCGGGGCCTAGGGCATGGTAGGCATGTTCACTACCACTGAGCTACGCCCCCAGCCCAGTGATGAGCACTGAGTCACCCATGACATCCCCCAGAGCTCAACCTCAGTTGTACTTACTCAGCATACATGGTTCACACAGGCAGTGTTGGACAGTGTTGTTGTTTCTGTACCACTGCAGCACTGTGGTCCCCCTAGCCTCACTGACCCTTGGGTGGCCTTTGGTGACCATATGCCTTCGTTTCATTGCCAGATGTGTCCTTTCCTAGATTGTCACTGACCTTCCTGGACTATTAGTAATCTCATCCACTACTTTCATACTTCCATTATCACCTTTATGCAGTGATTCCAATTCTCTATTATCCAAACAAAATAGGTCACAAATTAAAATGAACCCATGAATCACAGGTGTTCAATTTCACTAACAGTGGCTTTCAGCAATCTGCTTAGTAACCCCGATCTAATACAACATATGAAATTTGGACAAATCCAATATAAAAATACAACACACATGCAGACAAATCACAAAAGCAAAAGACCAGAAGAAAAGCTTGCCTATAGTAATGTATAATTTCCAAAAAAGATGTATGTACACACATGCACACAGTAGATACATGTGTCTTGTCACATGAAGGACTAGACATACAAAACAAGCAGCAGTGATAGATTCTTGGGTGGGCACGGGATTGGTCTTGCCTACTCTGCTTTCTTTTTCTCTAAGTAGAAGAGATTTAAGTACATTTAGTAAAATTAAAAATTAAAAATTAAGTTAAAAATATAGAACTAAAAAACATGTAAAAGTCTTTCCAGCTTTCTCTGACCTTATAGAAAGGTAATTCTGAACCTTTATTTTTTAACTTAAACCCAAGCTTGAGACCTAATGAGACTCAAATTGTGTGAAAACCTGAGTAGCTCCGGTGGGGTAAGCAGACACCCTTCATGCAGTGCCTCAAAGACAAACACTCGGCCCCGGCAAAGTACAGCGATGTGGCTTGGGGATTGCCCCTCGCTCTCTAGGAAAAAACAGAGAACACAAGAATGGAACACCCCAGGGAAGAGGAGTAAAGCTGCACACATCCCAGAATAATCACCCCACTAGTCATTATTGTGTATTCATCAGCTGTATCACATAATGAGAACCTCAGGGGAAGCTTTAACCTGCACACAAAAGCTGGCAGCTTTAACCTGTACACAGTGTATACAAGGACATAACACTGCCTGGTGGCCCATTGTCCAATGCTGGTGTTACATATCAGTTTAAAAACAAACTCAAAAGAATAAAATAAAAAAAATAAAAATAAAAACAAACTCAAAATAAAAATTCTGAAGTTAAACTTGTTAGTGTCACATCTAGAAATCCACTAGCATTTAAAATAAAGCACCTATACATTCTGAGCATCAATCAGACAAACTGCAAACCACTCCAGGCTGCCCAGTTTTCTTTCAGACAGGAATGGGAAGGGGAGAAGAGGCCTGCAGGCATCCTGAGGACATCCACATAAAAGGACACATTTCTCTAACTTTATTTTAATGTTGACTTTTCATCAGATAATTTTACCGCAGCAATGTCTAGGAATGATTCCTCAAGAAAGCAGTTTCCAATACAAAAAGGCATTATACACATGGGTAGCGAGAGGCGAGAGGAATTTTGCCCAGTCTTTAGTTATACACAAGGCTCTGACAATATCTGGTAAGTCACTGATAAGAGATTTTATGATTTCCTTGGCACCTTGTTAGCTCCCCCAAGAACTATGTGTCTGCTATAAACTTCAGACTACTCTGATTCAGTCCCTTGTTTTAAGTACTCCTCCCTTTGCCAAGGGCCTCATAAGGAAAAACACATATCTAGTTCTCTACGCATAGTCTCCTTACTGAAATGAGCCTCTTAGCCCCAACACTTTGCATTCAGCCCCTTCTCCCAAAACCCCACAGTTTCTACACTTTTCTTCCTATCAAGGATAGACTCCATGCTCAATGTTAGAATTCCTCCTGGGGAAAAATCCTTAAATGCTTACCCTCTTTTCCTCTACACCTGGCCCTGAATCTTATGGAAGAAATAAATACATCATCCAGTCTAATTTTATTTATTTTATGGTTCTAGAAATAGAATCCAGAGTCTCTAGCATGTTAGGCAAGCACTCTTAACGCTCAGCTACATTTCTAGCCCTAGGAATTCCTGAACATATATCTCAAAAAAGATGTTATGGTTGAGATCTGAACTATCCCCCAAAAGTCTGTATTCAGAGGTGCAGCTTTGGAAGGTGACTGAATCATGAGGGTCTCTGCTCATCAGTGAACTATCCATTCAGGAGTTCGCAGCTGAATGTGAGGCGAGGAGGGAAGGTCTTGCTGAAGAGGTGGTGCTTTGGAGGCTGGATCTTCTCCCAGACTCCCCCTTCTCTTCCTGCTTCCTGGCTGCCATGAGATCAGCAGATTTCCCCTGACAGCCCTTTCACCATACTGTTTCTGTCTTGGAGCCAGCCGGCCATGGAACCAAATTAAATGTCTCCTCCTAAAAGCTATGGGTGTTGGAAGGTGAAAGGCAACCAATACAGGGCACTCAGCACTGTTCAGCAACCCCACAACACACAGTATGCATGCTTTTCCTACTTCCCACAGTGACTATTCTATGTCTTTATCCACAAAGCTTCCAGCACACTTCACAAAGGACAGCTACCTATAAGCCTTTGTCTCCTACAACAAAACTGGCTCATCAGTCGGAACACATTGTGTACCTTCTGTGTTCCCTCCTCCCCCCTCTTCCTTCTCTCTAGCAAAGACAACCCCTCCACTACTTCTGTTTTTGACTCTCTCCACTTTTATCTTCTCAATGACTCTGGTTGAGTATCTTCTCTTTTGCAAGATTATTTTCCTTCTCTCATAGTGTATCATCTCTATAACATAAGATCAGCTATCTTTTCTTTCTTTCTTTCTTTCTTTCTTTCTTTCTTTCTTTCTTTCTTTCTTTCTTTCTTCCTCTCTCTCTCTCTCTCTCTCTTTCTTTCTTTCTTTCTTTTCCGCCAGTACCAGGGGCTAAATTTACAGCTTCAGGCTTGCCAGGCAGGCGCTCAAACCACTGAGCTAAATCCCTGGCACCATTACCTATCTTCTTAACCAAAGTTTAAATCTCCAATCACACATTAAAAGTTTGTTTGTTTGTTTTGGCTAGCATTATTTGTAAATGTCAGCACTTCATTGATTGTTGTCTGTTCTGAATGGGCTTCCTTCTCCAACATTCACTGACACTGCCTTTGTCCAGGGTAGCCACTAGCCACAACATGTTGTCAAATCCAACGCTCATGATTTCACTGCATTTGACTTTTGAGGCACTGGATAGAACACTTCCTTCTCTGGAGTCCAGGAG
This sequence comes from Dolichotis patagonum, assembly GCA_004027295.1. Taxonomy (NCBI): domain Eukaryota; kingdom Metazoa; phylum Chordata; class Mammalia; order Rodentia; family Caviidae; genus Dolichotis; species Dolichotis patagonum. The sequence goes on along the minus strand of PVJX010016708.1, from coordinate 26,664 downwards.
ATAGCTGTCTTTATCTGCTTCCTCCCTCCTTTGGTTTCTTTGGCTGATGACCCCTCTGACTTGGCAAATACTGTATTGGACTGTAGGAAGTATCAGTACCAGTTCGCTAGGTCATCTTTATTTGTACATTCCAAAGTGATCTTAGCTATTGGAAGAGCTTTACAAATAAATCCTATGCCTGCTAGTGATGAATCCTAACTCTGAAACTGCAGTTGCAGTCCTTACTTCTCAAACTCCAAACTTTAAATCCAACTTCCCTCCTCTATTTCTACTTGAAGGTCTAACAGGCATTTTATATTCAACATAATCTAAGGAATATCTTGCTTTTGCACCCTAAAACGTATCTCAATCTTTCCTTCTGCCTGAGTCTACATTCACAAATTTATAAGTCAGTCTGAACTCATATGTTATCTACCCCATTAGTTTGTTGCCAAAGGAAAAATAAATTTTTAAGTCAGCATTTCACAATCTTGCCCAGGCTGACCTCAAACTTATGAGATAATGCAACCCTCCTGCCTCAGCCTATGAAGTAGCTAAGACCATAGGTGCCCACCTCATGCCCAGCTACAAGCCAAATATATTAAAGTCATTCTGCTCCTATTTTTCTCTCACATCTCCTCATCAACCTAATTCTGTAAGCCCAAAGCCAACATAACCCAGAGTCTAATTTTCTGCACCTCCATGCCATACCTACTACAAGCCATTATAGGACTTACATGGAGTTCTGAAACAACCTTCTAATTGACTTTGTAGTCTTCTGTCTCATTCCAAAAATTCCGTTTGCTAAATAGCAGGTAGAAGGATCTTTTAGGAATCTTAGCCTGATCTCCTCACTCCCTTTCTCAAAAGCCACTAACAGCTCCAATTCATACTCTAAATAAAGGCTAAAACCCTCATCTTTGTTTATAAAGTACTCTGACCCAGCCTCTAGCCACCTTTTCAGTCAGCCCCCTCCCTCTTGTCTGCATGATTCCACTCCTTTAGCCTTGGAATGCCCCAGATTCATTCCTGCCAGGGGCATTCTGCACTCCACACACATCGAAAACAACAACAAAACTGAACTAAACAACGTGAAAGAACTGTGCAAGTCCATCTTGTTCAGATGCTCAGAGGCATCCTTGGCTACCTCATCTAAAGTATAAATGCAAGCATTCATCTTCTTGAATTCTCCATGCAGTATTCATCAGCACCTCTGAGATTCTTCACATTTACTCATTACCTTAGCTTCATCCCTACCTATACCTCTTCATAGAGCTATAGGGTCAAAAATGTAACAACCACAACAGCATAAAGCACTGTATCAAAAACGTGTCACTGAATTAATGAACACCTATTTTACACACTGCAACTCAAATGAGTTACCCTATCTAAGGAAGAACTCACTATGTAACGAAGACTGAATTCCCAACCCAAGTCTACTGACAGCAATTTCTTAATTGATATGCATATTTTCTTTCTTTGCTGGTCTTACTCCATCTGTTTTCTCCTATCACCTTTCCATTCATAGTTGGGCATTAAACAAACCCATTTTCCTAATCTTTTCTTCTTAGTTCTTTCACTTACAGTGCTGAGGTAAACATCAAGCATCTCCAGCACCCAAAGAGATGTACACCCAGAAGTTGAATTCTATATGAAATAAACTCACACCCTTTAGATCATGGCTGACAATAAAACTTTTAAAAATCTGATGAAAAAATTCGTCCATAATTATAAAGTCATTATAAGCCATCATTAAATTCCTAAAACATAGAAATTCTTGCAGTAGCCAGAAACTAGTAGTTACCATAGCAAAATTTTCCATTTCAAGATATGCTAGGACACCAAGTAGAAAGTCCCATAAACTGACAGTAGAAACAAAATATAGAGACGGGCCCCTAAGATCCGGCCATGGCCATGGTGGAACCCCGGAGCCTGCACAACGAAGCAATTCACCCGCCCTCTTGGTAAGCGCCTTCCTCTGCCGTGAGCCAAGAGGACAACCAGAGACGGGTCCCTGAGAACCGTCCATGGCCAGGTGGAACCCAGGAGCCTGCACAAAAAAAGCAATTCGCCTGCCCTCTTGGTAAGCGTCTTCCTCTGGCATGAGCCTGGAGGAGACCCAGTAATGTCTCTTGAGCCTACCAGTACACCGGCTTGGAATCAAACATCCCAAACCACCACCACCCTGCCCCGTTAGCAACTGAGGACAGAGGTCTGAGCATCTCTTGCAGGATGCTTATATGCAACATAACAAATATGGGGGGGGGGTCTCCTCTATCTTCTCTTTGAAAGCAAGTGTTTTCAGTTTTATTTCATTATGATTAATTGCTTTACTCTATTCAATATTATCTTTTGATTGATTTTATAATGTTCTGTCTTTGATTTGATTTTGCTATACTTAATTGACTAGATAACTACTGTGAAGATAATGAGATATACTATGGTGTCTATTACTGTCATCCGGGTAACCTGCTGTGAAGTTCTGTACCAAAGTCACTGCACTGTCTCAATTGGCTTTGTTCTGTCTTGTTCTGTTGTATTTCTACTACCTTCGAAATAAAAAAAAAAAAATATGATGAGGCAATCTAAACTCATGTGCCCCTAAGAAGCATGATTCCAGCCCTCCCCCAAGAAAAGAAAGAATAAAACATTCATGAAGAGATAGTGGCACAAGCTGCACACTCTAATGAGCAGTCACAATCAGATGGCAAGGAAGGAGGGTGGAAAGAAGAGCATGCAGACCATGTGCTCTGTGACTTCCTCAGCATTCTGCTTCACCAGTCTATTCCTCAGATGTCCTGTGCAAGCGCTGGTCTATGTTGAACCACGTGCATCACGGCTTAGAACACGATTCCCATGTTTTCTCCACACTAGCAGAATGTATTATAGAAAAAGGTCCAAGAAAGCCTCTGATTTGTCAATAGTTAGTAAGAAATATTCTTCAAATTGTGTTCCATGGTGTTGTAGTAGAGATCACTAGAGAATATCTAAACCCTAATGACTTTACAAAAAGAAAAAAAAAAAAAAAACAACACTGTTCTTACTTACCAGTCCTAAAATAATTTATAATGGAATCTCTAGTAACTCCTGGAACCTTGCAGGTAGAAAATAGCATTCGGAATTGATTCATATCTAGAGGAGTACTTCCAACTTTATGAACAGGCATTTTTTCTCTGTTAAGGAAAGGTTTGAGCAATAAGTCATTACAAAACTTACAAACCAGACATTCACAACTGTAGTCTTCTCCAAAGTAAATTAAACTCCTCAACATTCTACCAACTGAGACTTCAGGTAAACCCATCACCAAATTCACATTAAGGGTCCTTACTGTCTCAGCAGCTGCCAGTAGTTCAAGTTATGCCAAAGTATTATACTTCCTCTTTCTAACTGTACACCTTCCTTTGGAGGCCAGTAGTGTTCAAAATGGGCTGAAGGACCTGCAAAGTTGACGTTCAGCTGTGATGGCATCCGAACATCCAGGTAGGCCACATTTAGCCACCACTCTTCCAGCTGAAAAACAGTGAGAAACTTCTTCTTAATGTCTGAAGGTATGATTGCTGGCAAAGCAAGCAAGCAAGCTACATTGCTTGTACTATTCTTCAACACTCAAAAACACATGTTCTTGTTTAAATCATCACAGATATTTAAAGATGTTACTATGTTTCTTCTTTCCTTCCTTCTATAACTGTAAGACCTTAAATATTATTGAAATTATAACTATCCAATGAAGTATTCAAGTGTTTCCTCAGAGTACCTGGGGTACATACTACAGATATTAAACTCTCACCTAATGATAATAGTTAAGGCCTTTATAATTTTGCCTTAAAAACAGTAACTGAAATACTAAATCATAAATACAAAAACTTGTCAGTAGGCTTAAAATTAATTTAGATTTTTCAAAGACATTGTTCTCTATGTGTTCTTCTTTCACAATATGCAACTAAATTTCATGCACCAGCAGATCTTATTAAATTACCCAGAGTTCTTTTTGAAAAAATTAAATTCATAAACTAGAATTACTAATTCAGAAAAAGATTTAAACAAAAAAGAAAGGCAAAACAATTTCTTTACTTTTACTCCACTTTAAATCATACAGTACTCAAAACTGAGAGCAAAGAAATGTGGAAGTGGAAAATTTTAATATTCCATCATAGAGACAAATGGCTCACTTAAAAGATCATAAAACCTTTTATAGTCAAAATGACAAAACATTTACTGTCACTACTTCTAGACCACGCAATGCTTTTTAATTACAAAAACTCATGTCTATTTCATGTACTCCACTAGAGAAGTGGTTGGCCTGAGACCCTCAATGAAGCCCTCTCCTCAAATGAGACCCTCTCCTCAAATGAAGCACATAACACCCATAACTGTCTCCACTCCAATTTTGCAGGGGCCCCTTTTCTCCCAGGAAGTGTTTAAGTATTTCCATGATACCTATGTATTTTAATGTTTTGGGCTTTTTCCAGGCTACCATCACCTGGATGAAATGTTTCACTCTAACACGCTCTTGGGGAACCAGACAGGGCAGGTGCCAAAATACAGATTTCTGAGCCCCAAGCCAGGCATGCTGATTGGAACCAGGAAGTACACATTTTATCTCACATCTCTCATGTATGACACAGGCCCATACCGTAGGAGACTCCCCAGTGAAGTGAGTGACTCATCCTTTGGGATGATCATAATAACAGTCACTGCAGAAATTTTACAGCAATAATTTAGAAATGAGAACTATATATATTTTTAATTTTCCTCCTTGAAACAACATTGATTTTTCAATTGTAAGTATATTAAAATAAATACCCAATTTCTTTTTCCTTTTGCCCTTTCAAGTAATTTCTGGTGCAATTTTCCTCCAATTCCATTTTTAAATTTTTTAACTATTTCTTCAGTTTTCTTATATTCCTCTTCATTTGCAAATGGCTTTACTATAAAGAAAAAAATGTAATTAAAGGTATTAAACTTCAAATATCATCAATTGCCTCAATTTACTACACAAATCTGGCAACTTAGATATATAAAACACAGTGCTAAATATTACTTGAGTGCAATAGCATTAACAACGCAAAATGACTGAAAAACAATGTAAAATATTGTAAAAAATGTTTAAACAGTGAATATTATATAATTTAATAATCTCGTGAAATTTTAAAATCATTCTAGGTGATAGTTAAAATTATATGGTGAGATACTGTCTAACTACTAGGCAACTTTTCAACCACAAATTTAACCATGTAATGTAAGATAAACATTACTAAATTAATGAACCCTATTTTATACCCTGGCTGAGGACACTGTGTTCTCAGGACCTTATCTAAGGTAATAAAGACTGAATTGGAAGCCAGTTTGCTTGCCATCAGTTTCAGAGAGATAAAAGTATCTTTCTGCCTGTGTTCAAATCAGACCCCAACCATTACACATGTAATGCAATTTAGGTGCAAAGGGAAGTTTGAATCCCACCCAGAGGCTCATGGCCAAAAATGGGTTCCTACCAAAAAAAATAAACAACAACAACAATAACAACAAAAAAAAATCTTAAGCTCCTAATCCATGAAAATCAAGCTACAAAGTTAATTAGAAACCATGAGATGTTCATATCTTCCTTTTGTTTGATTTTTGTCTTTTAAAATCTTATCTGGAAAACAATTTAAATTGTAGAGGTTATTGTAAATTGCTGGATCAAAGAAAGTACAAGTAAAGTGAACACTCAAGAATAGGGAGTAATCAGAGAAAATTTTAGGAAAAGCAATAAGAATTCTGAAAGTAGCTAAGAAAAGAAGAACAGTAAATTTTTAAAAAATCAGAGTGCTTCCAGGTAGAAGTTAATCAAACACATTTATCTCTACTCCTAAAAATATGACACACTGACAGGAAAGTAATGAAAAGGGAAAAATCACAAGAACAAGGAAAAGTGAAAGAATAAAAAACACCAGTTAAGTTAAGCTAACATTTTAAAAATTAGAAATGGGGAAATGGTAATTGGTTTGGCAGGACAGAGAAATGAAACCTCTGAGGCCTGAAGAAGGGAGTGGGATAATTCCTGGCACAGCGACCAAGAAAGGCTCAAGAATGCTAGTGCAGGGCATCTCCAGCAGCAAGGGAGACATGAAAGCCAAAACCAGAGCCTGGGGAGGCTCCAGGTGGCAGATGCTACCCCACCCCACCTGCTCTGTAGACCTCTACCTCCACCTAGAAAGCCAGGAGAACCACAGGTGTTAAACCAGACCAGACAACACACAGCTCCAGTCACACGGTGAGGGGTGACAGCAACATCCTGTACTGCACACTCCTCTCTAGAGCCAAGGAAGAGAAACACCCTAAATGGCAGTCAGATGAAGGACTGAGAAGGAAAATGTGGTGCACACACATCCACCATGGAAAGCCAGAAAAGACTGACGAAACCGTTCATCTGCAACATGGATGGACGAGTGTCATTATGTTAAGTGAAACAAGCCAGGCACAGAAAGATCAGCACTGCCTGATCACACTCACATGCAGAATCTGAAAGGATGAATCTCACAGAGGTTAAGAGTGAATGGAAGTTCCCAGAGGCTGGGGAGAGGACAGCAGGAGGGATGGAAAGGTTGAGCAGTAGGCACACTAAGTCAGTGAGGAGGAAGAAGCTTTGGTGTGCTATTACACAGCAGGTGACTATAGCTAACAATTATGTACTGCCTATCTCAAAAGCTAAAAGACCTTGAACATTTTCACTATGAAAGGACACGTTTGAGATTGATATGTTTTACCTAGTTTAAACACCACAATGTATACATGCATCAAAACATAACACTGGTCCCATTAACACATACAATTTTTATGTTTTTTAGGTATCAGTTTAGAGGTTAACAAATTTTAAAAAGTATACACCCCAAACAATGAGGCTCCTTCAGTTTCCTCCTCTCACTTCCCAGAACACTAGCTTATGTCCTTCAGGCAAGAAATAAAGAGGATTCCTCCTTGGGGAAACTGATTGGTTGCACAGAAAAGAGCAGCAGGAGGTGGGTATGCCCTAGCATGATTGCTTGATCTGCCCACTGGTCAAGTCCAACCTGACATAGAGGCCTCAGTCAGCTTCTGGGGATCTCACTCTGAAAGACAAAAGCATGAAGACCAGCAGATATCTGAGGAATTTCTCTTGAGTGACAGAGCACATTAGGCAAAAAGAGCTGGTGATATCCAAGAGCAAACAGTTCAAAAGGGCAAAGGTACAGCTTGGATTAAATAAGGACAGTGTCTGCCAACGGCCAGATTCCATCATGGCAGGAGAGCTGTAGACCTTCAGGAGGTACTGCATCAAAATTGGAGCAGCACCCCACATCTCACAAGGAACAAATGGCACCTTCAATGTGCTTAAGAAAACTCATTCCAATGCAGAATTCTACAATTAGCTAAACAATTAGGTAAACACATCTTTAGCTCTCACTTTTTTCTTCCAGATATCCTTTTCTCAGGTTGTACTAAAGATTAAGCAAAATAAGGGAGGAAAACCAAGAAAAAAAGTCAGCACTAAATCATGGGAACAGACTCCAGCACAGGGGAGTGGGGACAAGACCTGCCAAGATGGTGGCAAAGGAAAGCTTCAGATAACAGTGAGGAGGAGTCCAGAAGGCTCTGAAAGATGTGAAACAGAGAAGAATTTATGTACTTAAATATATTCAGGACTCTGGTACAAAAAAAAAACCCTTTATATATGTGTATATATATATTTTTTCAGGAATTTTCACTGTGCTAAAATGTTTTGGAATAAACTCCTGAACACAAAGTAAACTAAGTAAATGAAAAAGTGGAGAACACAGCAAAGGGTAATCAGAGTAAAGTATGTGTTCACTTGTGCATAATGTAGAACCACACATCCTGAGTGATAGGGTAAGTGTTAAGATCAGATGAAATGTGGAGAACTCAAGTGACTGACAATTTAATTCCAAATGGTGATTTTGTAACTCTATCGAGAGAATGGGAAGAAAATGTATGTCAGGCTGTACATAAGCCAGGGACAGGAGGGCTAGGACACTTGGGAGAGCTAAATCCATATCTTTTTAAGGAATTTATAATAACTACAGCTAAAAGACCTAAAGATTGTAGGGATAAAAATCCAACTTTAAATGTGGAGACAGACAATATAAGAAACAATCTGAAGGTCCTTGTCTGAGGAATTAAGATTGCAGGGCAGCAGGGAGCCAGGAGATGGGCTTCACTTTACCTGGGAGACCCATTAATATTGCCACACTTTTCAAACTACAGAAGAAATTTTCCAGGGGTGGGGGGGACAAAAGGCTTCAGTGTTTTAGGGCACTTCATCATGAGCCTAGCAGCAGCAGCAATTAGACCTTCATCAACTTTCAACGGCATCATAGTTCCCTAATGCTAACAGTATTAATGTGTACTAAAAATCATGAACATACCTGAGTCAAGGTATTTTTTTAATGATTCTTCAAGGGAAGGAACAGGCAGTGCTGGAAGAGAATCCTGGTACTGAAATGTTCGTTCCTCGGGTGATTTAGCCAATTGATTTTCCATGGTACTATCACAACAGGAAAACTAAAGAAAACGGAAAGAGCACTTACACATGCCAGGTTCACTTCACTAAGTCAGCATTCAGGGATTGCCCATTAGCCAGGACTTGACTCCAGGTCTTACACAGTTTATAAACTTATTAGATAAAGAAAGCCAAATTTAAGGGGGAAAAAAAGTGCAGACCACAAGTGCTAGAGGTCAGAGTTACCAGTGAAACCAGTATAGTCATCGTTTATGAGTACCTACCACATGCCAGCACTGCAGAATGTTACAGAAAACATGCATTACCTCTGAAAACTTCATACCATCTCTGAGGTGACATTCTTTGCCATTTCACATGTGAAGAAAACAAAACTCAGGTTTTGTGATTTGCCTAATACCCAGAACTCAAATCATCAGTCAAGACTATAATCTTTCCCTGTACAAAAAAAAGTAATGTGGCAGGAGTGAGGGATACTACCAAAGACTTGACAAGAAGTTGGATGTGATGTGTAGAAAAGGATTAGGGTCTGAGGAGGACTCAGAAGACCAGATGAAGAAGCATGGAGGAGTTGGACAACTGGAGAGTGATAGATTACAGAACATACACAAATGGTGAGAGATCTACTCAGAATGATTTCAAGTACCTTAAAGCAAATGTGAAGTTTCCATTCTTGTATTCGCCCCAAAGACATCAAACTAACCCAAAATATGAAGAAGGTATAAGAGTGCTAAATAAAAAAGATTTCTCAAAAGGCATTTATAAATTAAATTACACATTAAAATAACTGAGAAAACAAGGAATGTCAATATTGAATAAGAATTTCTTGTCCCTAAATTTCTTTTTAACAATTCTACTCACAGTTTATAAAATTAAACAGATCAAAAACAAAGAAATGGCAGAGATGGTTTTATTTATTATTATTTTATTTTTTGGTACCAGGGATCAAACTCACAACCTTGTGCCTGACAGGCAGACACTGTGCCTGTGCCGCTGAGCTGTATCCCTGGCCAGAGATGGTTTTTAGCTAACAACCTTCCTCACTTTCTTTCCTAACAGAACCCAGGGTGTTAGTGGGGCATCCTACCACCAGCTCCATTTTTCCTAACCCTTCAAAGCTCAGCTGGCCCTGTGCTGTATGGATGACCCCTTGTCATTCAGCTGGAAAAGGTTGTGTATGTTCCTCCCACTTCCTCCTCATCATGTTCCAGGTGGGTCAACTGGAACAGTACCTGAGACCCACTTACATAAGCCTTTTGTTTAAGTATAGGATTGCCCCACTATTCTGGACTCCAGATATATTTAAAACCAAAACCAACATGCTGGGTACAGTGGCACATGCCTGTCATCCCAGCTACTTAAGAGGCTGAGGCAGGAGCACTGCTTGGGTCCAGGAATTCAAAGTCAGCCTAAATAACAGAAAAAACCAACCAACCCCAGCAAAAAAACCACAACTCTTTATAAGCCCCAAATCCCTCCATTTTTATTTTATTCAAGCAACTATACATTGAGCTTTCTGTTATGAAAAACTTAGTCTATGCCACTAATACACAGACAACTCAAAAATGAAGTGCAAAACCACCTCAACACTCCTCAGCTTCTCCTATTTAATGTCCCTGGCTGCATTCCATTGTGAACATCCAAAAATATGGCCGTGGACCTAATGGAAATGTAGATCTGGGTTCAAATTCAGACTCCGCCACTTAGCAGCCATATGGCCACAGGCAACTAACTGAATTTCCTGATCTTAGAACAGTCATATAACTGGCCGCATAACTTTTTAAATGTCAAAAAAGCACATTACAAAAGTAATTCAGCTTGATTTAAATACCATATGGTATCTATCACTTGAGGTAAGGCACAAAGAGAATAAACGATGGATAAAAAGAGACAAGGGTATCCCTTGCAAGAGGGAAGTGGTCCAAGGGAAAAGGCTGAGAGATGAGGAGGGGAAGGGGAAATAAGAACAAAGACAAGCCAGGTACAGACCTAATAGCCTCAATGAATATACACACTATATGCCAAAACATTAGCTAAGATTAGTATCAACATGAAAACAGGGATAGGGAATTAGAGAAGGGAGGGGGAGTGAGGGGAATCTAAAAAAAAAAAAAGAAACAAAGCTGTAGTAGCGTACATACAGTTCTTGTACATATACAAGAACTATAAATTGCATGTACTGTAAACATGTACTAATAAGAAAAGTTAAATTTAAAAAAAAAATCCAGCTTGGAATAACCATATAATGGCAGGCAGAATTTCTAAGAATGATCTATAACCCTACTGCTGTGATTTTCATCCACAGAACAGGCTTTTGCCCAGCTGGACCCAGTCTTATCGCTTGAGCCCTTGGGATAAAAGATCCTTGCAGATTTCGACAGTAACCGACCAAGTCCGCCCACAAGCAGCGAGAGCGGAGCTAAAAGGATTCTCGCCCTAGCAAAGAGCCCTGACCTACAAAAAGCCTGTTCAGCCTTGGGAGATTCCGTGCAGTCTCCGCTAAACTCACTCCGGCTTCCAATCGACAAAACCTGTGAGATAATAAATCTGTGCTGTTTTCAGTGCTATGCTAATTTGTTGCGGTGGCGACAAAAAAAGCGCACACTTAGAAGCTATTCTTTGTATACTTCCATGCCACTTAACAGTCGCTAGGAAGCCGGGCGCCAGAGCACTAACTTCATGTCCCCTTTACTGTTTAATCAACGGGTATTAAAAATAAGAATTTTCAGATTTATTCCTAAGAGTGGTCCTGAATGCAACCACAAAGGTGGTTAAGTCACGCAAACACCTCCCTAGCACTGACACTGACTGCACTGTTTTCCAGGACGTCCACTCACGCAAGGAGGAGGAGACCCCAGCACAGAGGAAAGCAACGAATCGGCGAACCAGGACGCCGAGGGCAGGCAGCCACACGGAGCTGCGGAAAGTACTGCCTGAGCCCGGAGATGAGAACCGGCGAGCGGCTGGGGAAGAAGCGGCTTAACAAACACCCAGAAAAGCTAGGAAGAGCAGCGCGAGGCCCCGACCTGGAGGGGAGCCCTGCCTCCCGCTCCACCGACCTCCCGCCGGCTAGGCCGAGCTCAGCGCCTCCTACCGCCGGCGGCCCTGCACTGGGGTCCCGGGGAGGCAGCGCGGCGGCTCAGGGCGCGGGCCCGAGGCCGCCACGCTCCGCTGAACCCGGCGCCCTGGCGCCTCCACGCGGCTCACTGCGGATCAGGGGAGGGAGGGCAGCCTCCGCAGCCCGCCGGTCCTCACCGGCCGCAGCGTGCTCGCCTACGTCCTGCTCAGCCACGGAGGGCGAACTGGACAGGAAGCCGCGAGGCTCCCGCCCCATACTTAGAGCCGCGGAGCGCGATTGGCGGGAAAGCCGTGAGGGTCTTGCCCCGTACTTAAGGCCGCGGAGCGTGATTGGACGGACAGCCACGAGGGTCCCGCCCCGTACTAGCGAGGCTTGGCCTGGATCCTGGGGTGCAGCGGTGAGAGCACCCCGGTGTGCTGAAAGCCCCCAACTCACTCCACGCGCCTGACGGCGCGCCCCGCGAGACTTTCGACCGAATCTACCGCGCACTCTGGTCTCGACTTCCCGGGCTGAGCTCCGCACGCTAGTGTCCTCGCCGGGCTTGCCTGACGCTGCGCAGGCCTGGGAGAGCAGGGTTGGACTGACCTTCCCGGGAGCCGGTTTACAGTCAGCTCCTGGTGGAGTTTCTTTGAAGTCTTCGTGAAGCCGTTCCTCCTCTCTCCCCGCTGTTTCGTTCTCGTCTCTGCAGCTGCGGGTCCCCTGTCCCGCGGCCCACGCCGGCTCTTCCCGGCTGCAAACGCGCGCGGAGGGCCAGGCTTGCGTGGAGCTGTTTGTGAAGGGGCCGGCTGGAGCCTGCGGGACCCCAGTCGGCAGCCTCAGGTCTGAATTACCAAAGCTCGAGCCTAAGAGACTTCGATTAAACGGTTGTGTGTTAGTCGTAGTAACTACTTGAGTCTGTAAAGAACTTTTGATCTTAGTACAGAGGTTGTGTTCTGAATAACGTTAGTATTTGCTCACAATATAAATTGAATTCTTAAATAGTGGCGCCTGGACCTTTCACTGTACTTTTCTTTCTAGTGATTTTTGCCACCTCTTAAAAAGTGTTTGCAGGATAATACCTGCTGCCAAATGGCACAGACTTTAGGGTCACTTGGCGCCACTCTTTCTCCTAATTTTGATATGTATAAATGAAGATGCAGTATTTCTAAAGACTGAAGAAAATGAGTTGAAACATTGGTTTGAGTGGGTAGGGAAAAAAGTAATGTTTTAAAAATGTACTGATAAGCAAATGTACCAATAATCATACAGAAGAGCAGATATCTTAAAATGATTTATGTTTTTTAAAATGTGTGATATGTATTATAGTGGCAGTTTCCAAATTTATGTTGCACTCAGGTTAAATTTGAACTAGTTTGCATTTCTTAGAGTGGGTTGGGAGACCTTGGTTGTTGAAAGTATTTCATGCATTTAAAATGCATCTGGGCCAAGATTAGTATTGACTAAGTCAAAATAGTTTCCTGGAGGAAAACTCATGATGACTATAACTAGTTTAAGTTGCCATAAAAATCTGTCATTTTTGTTCTTGTGTAACTCTTTGCTAGTATCACAAACCGAAAGGAGCTTTATGTTCCCATAGATAGCTTATGGCCAATTCTTGAGACTCTGATGAGTAACCACATGTAGCAGGCAGCCTTACTCTGTGAGACACATCTCCAACCTAGATTTATCCTGATGTATAAAATGAACATGTTGAAATAACTATGTGCTCTTTATTATTTTTAATGGGAGGTAGGCAGTAGAGCATCATTTTGGAAAGCAGCCAACCACAAACTAAAGTATGCTGGATGGAAAGAGATAAACTCAGTATTAAAAATTAACTTCACTATCTCTGGGGCCTCCAGAAAATTTTAATTCCACTACCAAGAGCAGATGAACAGCAATTAACACAAAGAGACTCAGCATTGATGATGGATCTAAATTGCCATTCATGATGTTTATTGTAATGACAGTTCACCCCCAAAATCTTGATGAAAAAGTTAAGAAACATGATGTTTTTCCATCTCTGAAAAATTATTAAACAGAACATAACATTTTAAAAAATTTAACAGGTTTATTGAGATATAGCTTACATACCAGAAAGTTCACCCTTTTTAAAATGTATAAGCTGCTCATAGTGGCGCATGCCTGTAATCCCAGCACTCAGGAGGCTGAGGCAGGAGGACTGTTTCGAGTTTGGGACTAGCCTCAGCTACAAAGTGAGCTCAAGGCCAGCCTGAATTGCATAGTGAGACCCTGTCTCAAAAAGATTTAAAAAAATAAATTTTTAAAATGTAGTATAAATATAATTTGTAGTACAGTTTAACAATTTGTTAATATGTAGTATAAGTCAATGTTTTTATTAGAGTCATAACTATGCAATCACTGTAATCTAATTTTAAACCACTTTGCCATTCCCAAAAGAAACATACCTGTTAGCAGTCCCTTTGTCAAATATCAGTGTTCCATATTGGTAATTTTATGTATTTATTGTTTATTTCTGAACTTTCAGTTTTATTTCCTTCATGTCTATCCCAGACCAGCACCACACTGTCTTGATAATTGCAGGTTTTTAGGTTTAAGCCTTCCAGATTTGTTTTTCTTTTCCAAAATTGTTTTGGTTATTGTGCATCCCTTGGTTTTCTAAGGACATAACATCTTATATCATAAATACAGACACAAGGTTTATTTTCCACTTAGTGCATAAATACTGGCTTTTAATGTACATTATGCTGTATGAAAACAATCTAACTGACTTAGTGAACTAGAAGTATCAGTGCTCTTTTTTTTATTTCCCACATCACCTAGCTGTATTTTCATTTACACTATTATCATGAGACTTAAAAACATGTCCAAAAGTGTAAAGTTCAATGTGCACATTAATAACTCTAGGTTTATAATCTACATATTGTATGACGTTCCTTATAATGGTATTCAAGGACTTTTTCAGTATAATATGTAGCTATCCAAGAAAATAAAGGAAATGATGTTATATCCTCAAAAGGAAACTAGTTTTTCTCAGTTTATTTTAAATTACCATTATATACCTTTCCCCCCTGTGACCATTAATCTAAATGCAGTACAAGGCCTTCTGTTTGCAAACAATTCCTTTCACAAGAAACATTCTGCAAAATCTTGCTTCCATTCACAATTTCCGTATCTGGCCATAAACACAAATGCAGACAATCTTCCCCAAAATCATAAAACAAATTAAGTTCATAAACCAAGTTACCACCATATATCAGTAGGCCAGCAAACTGAGTGGGGGAATCCATCTTGAGTATGGGTGTCACCAACCAATAGGCTTGCAGCCTGGGTGGACTCAAAGGGAAGAAGGAGGTTGGCCTGGTAGAAAAGCTCCATCTTGCTTGCACAGGTGTGAGTTTTTCTGCTGTGGCCTTGGACATCTGACTCTGCCCTATTTAGCTTTCCAACACAGACTTACACCAGGGACTCTCCAGGGAGCTTCTAGGCATTTGGTGCTGCATCCTTGATCCCTCTTGGACTGAGCAGCTCTGCATCCTCGGTCTCTCCAATGCACAGAAGGCCACTGTGGACACTCCTATCTCTGATCCTGTGAGCCCTCTGAATAAATCTGTCGAAGACCACTATGAAGGAGCTCTGAGCAAGATTTAAATTTTACTAATTGGCTTTCTATGTTTATCTGTGCGTCTGTCCTAGACCTCAACCCCTTGCCTGGCAATGGGAGCTGATTCATAGTAAGTGAACCTCTATGAATCACTGGTCCTGGCTGAGGCCTGTAGTGGCCTGTGAGGCCAACGATACCTCAAAGGGCAACATAAAGCCAAAGCTGCGGACACTTGGCTCCAACCCCAATTAACAAGATAGAGACTGCAGCTGCAGAAATCACTCCTGCAGTCTCAATCCTACCATAAATGTCAATTGGAGATAGGACAGTTCTCCTAAATTGGCATAATTTACTACTTGGAGAAGTCTTTGAAGTGACTCCCAAGGTCCTGCTCATTTCCCACACTTTCCTTAGTTTCCCCACCTTTTGTCCTTGGTCCTAATAAAAGTAGGCTGATCCAGAGAAGTTTTGGTCTTAGCCCTCAGAGTTGCAAGCTCAACTAAAGTGTTTTGACCCTCCTGGAGCCCTAAAAAAATCATACAATTGTCTTTTTATTTAACCTCCACCGTATACTCGTTTGGGAGATCAGGGATCTAGAGCAGCACCCGATATAAATCCATTTGCATAGCTTCATATGCAACTGATTATATACTAGAGTACCCCATTGCACCCCTGCCCCCCAGAAAAAGGGTTATGGTCAGTCCTCTAATAAAGCATCCGGCAGAATCAACAGACTATATGTTCCTAGGCAGATTATATGATCACGAGTGCAAGTTTGAAAAAGATCCCAGGGAATGATTCCAGCTGATCTTCCTTGCCATCATTTGTACCTGCCTTTTGTTGTTTTACTAAGTCAGCATCTCAACTGATTGTTGCACAGGCTGCACTCAAACTCACAACCTCACAAGATACTGCCTCAGTCTCTCTGAAGCCGGGACCACATCTAGGCATCTACTCATAATCCTGCCTTGAACCTATCTTTTAAAATGTTTAGTAAAATTTTTTTCATTTTTTATTTGTGCTTAAAATTGTTGTAGCACTAAAACATTTCCAGTTTATTCAGCTTTCATGAAAATATTAATTTTGAGAATGACTTAACAATCTGTTGCTTTTCTAGTGGAGCCAGTTTGTGTGGGGGGTGTCAGGGACTGAACTCAAGGCCTTCTGCATGTTAAGCAAACTCTACCACTGAGCTACATTTTCAGCCAGTGAGTTTGTTTCTTAGTTTTCCACTATATATTACTCCATGCCTCATAATCTGATACATGCCTAATATACTGTGCCTATTAAAGTGCATATACATTTTCTTTGAAGTATACTGAGACTGCTGCATTATTTAGAATATCTGGGGTATTAAATCATCACTTTACTTTTTGTTCCATCCTTACATTGTCAGAAATGATGTCATAAGCCAAAGTAACTCCTTCATGGCTTTATACAGAAGATAGCATGTTTGTCTTGCTCCATTTTCTGTTGCTTTAACTGAATACTGCAGACTGAATGGTTTATAAAGAAAATAAATTTATTACAGTTCTGGAGACTGTGAAGTCCAAAGATGAAGAGCTGCTTCAGATGAGAGGCCCCTTGCTGGTGGGGATACAGCAGTCCCAACATAGAGCTCAGCATCATAACAGAGGTAGAGCAAGCTGGCTGGAAAGAGCTGCCTTCTGACAGTCACTCACTTGATGAGCTTCCAGCCCTTTGATGCATCCCCTGCCTTTAGGGATTAACTTGAATGATGAATGAAGTTTGGGGGGACATAGTCACACCATGTCATTTGTGTTCTATCATGGCACCTTTAAGAATTGTGCCTCGTTTTTTGCATGCTAGGATACTGGTTGTCTACATGAGGATCTGAAATGTTGCATGTGCCCTCTGTAACATCACTGAGATAGAAAGTTGTCATAGTCTTAAATGATGTGTCATAATCACATCATTTATAGTTTCATTCTTGACAATATCCGTGCTATGAGACAGAGATACATAAGCACAATTCGATGCTTATCCTGTTGTTAATATTAAGAAGTTGAAAGATTTTCATTTCTGTTGCAGAGACCAGGCTTTAGAATCCAGTCTTTCCACCTCATAATAGCATCCTTTTGCTACCATGTCAAGTTCACTAAGAAATGTATTAATATATGAGGAACTTGGATTACACACACTATACAAATATGATCCCAATTTTAGTGACACTGAACATAATTCCTTTTTTTAATTCCCTTTTCTGGCTATTTTTCTAACACCAACCTTAAGGCTTCTATTACAGTGTAGATTCATGTGTTGGAGCTTTGGTCCCCAAAGCAGCGATTTTCAGCAGCAGGCAGGTCTTTTGGGAAGTGAGTGGTTAATCTACTGGATTCACAAGGCAGTTTTGGGAGGTCGTGGAGGAAAGATCTATCACCAGCACCTCACTTTTCTCACTGCTTCCTGGCTGCACTAAAATGAGCAGCCTTGCTCTGCTGAGCCCCGCTGCCATGATGTCCTGCTCAGCACAAGCTCACAAATAATGAAACCATGAGCCAAAGTGCTTCCTTCCTCCTTGAAGTCAATTTTCTCCAGTATTTTGTCACAGTAATAAAAAGCTGATTGGCACAATTACTGTGCTTCTTTGAAGAGGCAGTTTCTCCTATTCTTTTCCTTTTTTCTCCTCCCCTTGGTAGTGGGTAATGGACCCAGGGCTGCCCACAAGTAAAGCACATATTCAGCCCCTGAGCTACATCCCTACTCAGGATAGTTTCATTTTTCATTAGCACCTGTGTAGAGCTGTATGTCCTGTTGAAATTTCCCATAAACTTATTTCCCTTATGTGCCCTTCCTGGATAGCATTTACTTCAGTTCTGTACATGAAATACCTTTAAAAGTTCTTGTTTTAATTCTCATGAGTTTGAGTTCCTGTTATGGTTAATAACATTGTGTCAATTTGAGATATAGTTGATATAATTATGTCAATTTGAGAAGTTTAGAAGTTTAACTAAGAAACTCGGCAGGGAGCCAGGATCCTTACTTTTTAATATCTTCATCCTGTGCCAGAGGCAGGCACAGAGATTTTGTACTACATCTGCCTGGGGGGGGCGGTGTTCATCAATATAAGGGAGAAAGAGAGGCTTGCTCTTCCCCTCTTTTGCTCTGGCAGATTTTGCTGGCTGCTGCCTTGAAGTGTTGCCCCTGTGCCATGCCACCCTGCCTTGGAGCCAGCTGACTATGGACTGAAACCTCCACAAATAGTGAGCTAAATAAACCTTTCTTTCCTTCATTTGGGGTGTTGGGTATTTTTTCTCAGCAATGAGAAAAAAGTTACCAAAACAGTTCCTTTAAATTTTTCTCTGAATCTATAGACCTCTAAAACCACCTCTGTTTTATTGTTGTTCTTACTTCTGGTCACATCAGCTACCATGAGGAAACTCATTAGGTGTAGCCAGGCTTCTCAGCCACAGCTCCATGCTGTCTGCTGCTATCAACTGGTCATGAAGTTTTTGGAGAGCATGTTTAATAAATCTGCAAATCTGGAGTTTAAGAGAAAACTCAAATGAGACTACAAGGAAAACAGTGATTCTAAGAAACTCCACAGAATAAAGAATTCCTGAAGAGGACTAAGGATGTAGCTCAGTGGTAGAGTGTCTGCCTGGGTCATGCAAGGTTCTAGGTTCAATGGTTCAATCCCAATGCTTAAAAAAAGTGTGGTGTGAGGAGTAAATAAAAACAACAAAGAATTCCATGAAAGCGTTAAAGCAGCTTTTTAAGTTCAGCTGGGGTAAACTTAAATTTTCTAAAGGAATTGAAATTGAAATTTTACATAAAGAGACAGTAAAAACAGTGGTGCAGGATGCAGACTCATCTGGTAACTGAGAGCCATCTGGAAGCAGCTTGCCTAGTTCTGATGTGTATCGATGTGGGACGCTCAGGACACACAAGGGCACTGTCATCACTGATAGTGGAATTAAAACGGATGCAGCAACATGAATTCTCAGGCAAATTTTTAATCCAGAAAGAGAAAGGCAAGTGGCTTCATCTTGAGAAGGAAAATATCTTAAGGGGACACAGCTGACGGAGATGAGACTGACCTGCTCACGCAAGAATGGGAATAGCTCTCACAGCACCATGGGGTGGGGAGAAGCCAGAGACTGTCCACTGGGTCACAAGTGAAGCAGTTTTTGAAAACTTCCTCCTCGTGTTTTAGGGGATTTCCTCTTAGGGTGAGATCTTGTGCTGGGAGATATCATGGGCCCACTGCCTTCACAACACACCTGATTCTTGTGATCAAGAAGAGCTGAAGGGGAGAGGCACCCAAACACTCGTAGCAGGAAGAACAGGGAAAAAGACATGGATCTACCTTCAAGGGGCAACAGGTCATGGACTGAAAAGCACTGTCTCACATCCCATGAGGGTTCTGCTCTAAGAGGGACACCTGTCAGGACATCTGACTGTGACTGGGGTCATTGCTAAAAGGACTGTAGGAGAAGCTGCTGGCACTGGGTCAGCTAAAACCAGGGATTACACAGGACAGCATCCCACAAGGAAGAATTATCTGGCCCCAAACATAAGCAGTGCTCAGCTGAGAAATCCTAGTCTAAAGGATGTGGTTCAGTCATGTTGCCCCGCCTTCCAGCCCAAACTCTGACTCACTGCAAAGGCAAGACGAGTCTTTAAATCTATGCTAATTCAACATCACCAATATTTATTTTGTATAACAAGATAATTTTGTTTTCTTCCATGTGTATGTTTTAGTGGGGATTGAATTTCACATGTGTGAGCCACATCCCTCACACTGAAAATTTCAGTGCAGAGGAAATAAGCACTGTACCTTACCAATGATTGCAATTATTTTTAATTTCAGGACTGGGTTCCTCCGCTTCCCTAGTTCTCTATGATTATGTCAATGCTCCTAACAGAACAGCACTGCTGCAGACTTCCTTCACTAGTTTTAAAATATCACTGTGAGCTACCAAATATGTATACAGCTCCTACCAAATGCGTAATGTTCCACAAGGACTGCAGAGGATTTCAAAACTACCATCTTTGCTAGTTGTTTGCTTGTTTTCTCTGGTGCTAAGGAGTCAATTCACTGGGTTATATTAATATTTTTGCCTTCTGTTTATGTGGGAGATCCTTTTTCTTAAAGCTGTATGAAATCTGGGGCCTGTCATTATTAGGGCTCACAAACAGTACCAGAATTCCAGAGTGTGATTACCATGAAGCAGCAGCTGAGGTTTGCCTGTGACATCCCAGCAGCCCGCACACTGCCCTGGCCCTTCATCCTCTTTCTCTGCCAAAGTGCCAAGAGGACTCTTCTCTGAGTCTCTTACCCCAGAGGGATGCAGTTGTTATGAAAGCTCGTTAGCCTGGAACAATTAATCACAGAGAATAAAGAAACGAAAGGTCTCTGTGTCCAGAGCACCCTGCCAGCCAGAGTTTTTACTGGCTCTGAGGCCACCTCTGGGAAGTGACCTTGGAGACTCCACTGAGGGATGATGAGATGCCCTGTGCCTCCACAGCTTGTCTCACTGTCCTCCTGTTCAATGGTACATGCTGCTCAGTGGTGTGAAGAGTTTTGAACTCACCCGTCTGGCCCCGCAGAGAGGCTCAGAGTAGTTTCTGTGTGTGTAGTTTCTGTGCTGTGAATTTTCCACCTGTGGGTTGACACACGACTCTCCTGTTAATCTGCTGTGGTCCATATGAAGCCTGATAGGTTAACTTGTCATTGGTAACTTTACCTTTTTTTTCACCTTTGCCCAGCGTTCTACATTCTGAAGAAAAGCCACATCTGAATGATTCAGATGTCACCTGCTGAAGTCAGCTGTGCCAGGAAAAAAGAACAAAGGGCAACGCTGGCCTGTGAGTCAGCCTCCTGCTGTGTGCGTGCATGCATGTGGGGGAGGGTGTGGGTGTGGGTGTGGAGTGGGACACTGAATCAGCGCAAGGCAGGAGAACTTTACTTTGGTCACAGCTTCTGAAGCTCTGGCTGGCCCCACTGTCCTGGGTTCCATGTTCACCTCATGGCAGGGAGCAGGTAGTAGAGTGAAGCAGCCCCCTTGTGACAGCTGGGAAGGAGGAGAGGGAAGGACAGACTGCAAGAGGAAGCAGCAAGGGCCAAAATTTACCCCTAGAGCACACACCCCTAATAGTGTTTCCCCCACCTAGACACCCCTTCTAAAGTCTCCCTGCCTGCCAGTACCCCATGACGTTGTGAATCCATGCACCCTAGAATATTCCATGATGGGGGCTCAGTTACCCCCAAAGCCCCTACCTCTGAGCACTACTGCACTGGAGAACACCTCTTCATCCTGGGAGCATCTGGGAAACACTGAAAATCCAAACCAGAGAATCGGTCCACAGACCTCCTCACAGCAATGTTTCTTTAGATCTGCAAACCCAGAACATGGGGCAACCTTCAGAGAACTCAGAGTGTGTGTCCATGAGGTAGACCACCCATCCGTGTTGAAAGCACACCTCCTTGAACTTCCAATTGGTGCTTTCTTCTTGCAGGGTTTGGCTAATGGTTTAGGGTCAAAGTCATGCCCTCTTTCAGTCAGCCTTGGCTTATTGTAGGAAAATTCTTTCTCTCCCTCTCACCTGTGGGCTCCTGGCCTGTCATGAAGAGACCAGTCATTGGGTGGAGACAAGTTCATTCCAGCAGAACACAAGAGTCTTCTCTATGAAAATGCTGACAGCTTGTTCCTTACATCACTTACTATGTCTACTGTGATGGTTTCATTAAAGCTTTGGTTTATGTTTGAGTTCAGGGAAAAGTCTACCTCTTATTTACTGCTAATGAGATTTAAGCAACTTATTGAATTTCCTTTAAACTACAGCTGCCAACATTTCAGTCACGTGCACAGTGTACTTTGTCCTATCTGTATTGCTTTTGCTATAAGCCATTTCAAATCCTGTGTAATCAGAGAAGATCAGTAAAGAAGGAGAAACTAAGAAACAGAAAAAAAAGGCATGCAGTTAAAGAGCAGAAAAATAAATGTCTATGCACGGGCAATGTGATGTACTGTGTCTTTTTCTGGAGCAGTAGGGGTGTTAATGAGCCTGGCATACTGTAACACAGCAGTTCAAAACAGGCAAGACCAGGAGCTGCAATAATCAGAGAAACTTGGGAACAGGTGGGCCAAAAGGAAAATGCCCAGAAGGGAGGAGAGGAGCAAAGGAAGAGATGATATCACTATGTGAATGTGTGGGCTCAGGGCTGGAGTTCATACTGGATGTGTGCGCACACTGGAGAGAAGTGGGATCACTGATGAGAGGCCTGGATGCCAGAGACAGGGAAACAAACACAAAAGTTTAAATCAGGAAATACAACTCCACATTTGAAATGTAAGGGTGCACTCCATGCTCTGAGGCCCAGATGCAAAGTTCCTACCTTGCCCTGTGGTCACTACCCACTCTGGAGGTCACTGGGCAGCAAAAGGGTCTGAAAGCTCCCAGCATTTCAGACAGGAGCAGAGGGAGAACCGTGCATAGACCTATGCAATATCGCCATGCATCACCATGGAGAGGGAGAATCTATGGCCAGCAGGGGCACCCCAGGGCCCTGTGGTCCTGCACTGCATATTAAAAAAGGAGGTCCACCCAGTGCTCATGTTCACAATGACCCTCTCCCTGGGGAAGGGCAGCATGGAAGTCATGTTCTGCGCCCCCAACCACTGTCTCTGCTTCCCTGGAAGAGAGCAGGTCTCACCCCTGAGTCCCTCACACTCAATAGTCACCAACTGGAGACTGGAAACATGGCCACACACAGGACACAACAGAGTTCCCAAGGAGATGGCTCTGATGCCATGTCCTTCACAGGTGCTTTCTTACCAGCCATCTTTCAGCAGGTGGGATATGGGCTCACTATCATCAGTACTTTTCATGAAAACACAAGACACTGAAAGGTGCCTTTCTCCATATGCAGGAGAGTGAGTGTAATTATCTAAATATTATGTATTTAATGCTTATGTTTATAACTTGGTACAGAATGCCTTGGAGGAAGCACTTCATTCAATTACAAGCTACAAGAAAAAAATTAAGGGCTCTTAAGTTTTTCATTGGAAAAACAGATATTTGATAATTTCATGAGATTTTTGCAGTAAAACTTCAAATGATGTACTCTTAGGTCAATAAAAATAGCTTTGAAACACTAAGATCATTTAAAAAGCTTTAAGATATGGTCTCATTTTATTGTTAATAAACTAGTGTAGCAGGAGGCATGGGAGGTCCTGCGGGCCTGAAGGTGATTTCCAGCACAATCAGGGGAAGCTTTGGAACATCACTCAAAACCAAAAAATATAGGGAAATGACAAAATAAAAGACCAAAATGCAATCTCAAACCTCCAGCCCATCCCAAGCAAGCCTAGGAGCCATGCACATAGAAAAAAATGTAAGACATACACTCGAGATGCCTGAAATGATAACTGAAATAAAGAAACAACTCTGGGAAGCTAGAAAAGAACTCAAATCAGCAATAATCTCCCAGGTAAAAGAAGAAATGATAAATGTAGTAAAAGAAATGCTGAACACATCTAAAGAAGATATAGTTTAAAAATTAGAGGAACAATGCAAAAAGATGGAAACTCTTAATGAACAATATAAGAAACAGAATGCATGAAGCAAATTCAAAGAGATTTACAGGAAATCAAGTATTCCATTGAAAGTTGGCAAAACTGCCTCCACAAAAGTTAAGATAGAATTTCAGACTTCGAAGACAAGATTGTAGCTAATGAACAGGAAAGGAAAGATCTTTGAAAAATAACAAAGAATCAGGAAATAACAATTCAACAGCTGCAAGATGATGCAAAGAAAAACAACATAAAATTGATAGGATAAATGAAAAAGAAGAGAACAACACAAATGATATCAAGAGGTTATTTACAGAAGTAATAGCTGAAAATTTCCCAAACATAAGAATGGAAACTGACATACAGATCAGTGAAGCATATAGAACTCCAAATAACCATAACCAAAATAAAACTACACCTAGACATATAATAATCAAAATCCCAGAAATCCAACATAAGAACAGAATATTAAAGCTCTTGAGAGAAGAGACACATAACCTATAAAGGAAAACCTATCAGAATCACAGCAGACTTCTCAACACAATGAAATCAAGAAGAGCATGTAGTAAAGTATTTCAGATCCTAAAGGAAAATGACTTCCAACCCAGACTGATGTACCCTGCAAAACTGTACTTCAAAATGGATAGAGAAATAACATACTTCCATGACAAAGAACAATTGAAGAACTTCATGAACACAAACCAACCCTGCAAAGAATACTCAAAGATATTTTAGATAGACATAGGAAAAAACCACTAGGGAGAAGGCACAAGATGGTGGACTGGTAGGTAGCAGGAGAGAGACCCTCTCTGAGAGAGACAGCTCAAATGCCAGAATAAAACACCCTGGAGAGACCCAAACAGAGAGAGATAGACTCTCACAACCCAGAAAGTAACTAAAGTGCGAAAACCTACTCAAATATGAGGTCCTGGGGCTACTATTAGTGAAGATAAGATCAGCGAGCGCGGCACCCTCCTCCAGCCACCTGAACCCCGCCCTACCTGAACAAGCTATCTGCGCCTAAGCGACTGGCTTGAGCCGCCGGAGCATGGAGCTGAACAGCCCTGCCTGTAGCTCGCCGGGACCGGCTCTGCACACGACCCACCCAGAGGCACCGTGGATTCCCATGGCAACCGCGCAGATATCGGAGGTCGGGCAGTCCAGCAGCTCTCGGGGACACGGTGGGTGATGGGAATAAGACCCTCCCACGGGAAAGGGGAAACCAACTGGACGACATGTTGGATTTGGGCAGGACAGCCCTAACTCCATAAGGAAGTGGCTTCAGCTGGTTACTACCCTTGCCGAGCAGATTGGTGGAATCTGCTTGAACTAGGCCACGCCCCTGGTGGGGACAAAGTTATTTCCCTGAGATCAGTGCACACTGATGCAGTGAAGGCCTGCAAAGGTTGACTGGCCCAGAAGGGAAGAGGTAGCATATACTGCCCGAGGGTGAACTCTAATCTCTGATAACCTATTGAAGAAGGCTAAAGCTCCTAGCCTGCGCCCTCTAGAAGAGCCTTAAACAACAAGAAAATGGTCTGGGAATTACACTGTACACTTGTATGGAAGGAACCAGAAACATGACTAAAGGGAGAAATAAGAAAACACTCCCAGCCCCCAACCCTGAGAACATTGATCCAGGAGAGGCAAATACAAAAGAGACTGAGGGCAGAAAAAATGCAACATCAAACACAGCGTTAGCGGACATAAAGAGATATCTTCAGGACCTCATAAGTGGGACCAAAACTGAAATATTAATTCAAATTAAACAAGAGATAAGTAGATTAATAAAAGAAGGACTGGGCACCTCTCAAGGAGACACAGACAGAAGAATGGAGGAACACAAATGGAGAGAAAAATTTAATGAGGAATTCAGAAAAAACCTAGAATTCATGAAACAGATTCAAAGAGATTATCAGGAAACTAAAGACTCGATAGAAAGCTGGCAAAACTGTTTGAAAGAAACCAAAGATAGACTATCAAAAATTGAACACAGGTTTGCAACGTGGGGTCATGAAAGGGAAGATCTCTTAAAAATAACAAAGGAGCAGGCAGTAAAGATATAAAGACTGGAAGATGACAAGAGGATCTACAACTTAAGAATAAAGTATGTGAATGAAGATGCAAGAATCAAACCAGAGGAATTACAAAGACTATTCACAGCAATTATTAAAGAAAATTTTCCAAGCATAGAAAAAAGAAATGATATGCAGAAGTATGAAGCATACAGAACTCCAGCCACCTACAACCCAAACAGAGCTACACCCAGACACATAATAATTAAGATCCCAGATATTCAATATAAGAACAGAATATTAAAAGCCATCAGAGAAAAGAAACAGATCACCTATAAAGGAAAACCCATCAAAATCACGGCAGACTTCTCGATACAGACCATCAGGTCAAGAAGAGCTTGGAGTAATGTAATTCAAGTGCTGAAGGAGAACAACCTCCAGCCCAGATTGGTGTATCCTGCAAAACTCTCTATGGAAATTAATGGAGAAAAAAGATGCTTCCATGACAAAGAGGAGCTAGGAGAATTTGTGACCACCAGTCCAACCCTACAAAAAATACTGAAGGACATACTAGGGAGAGAGAACAAGAACACGAGCTTTTCAGGAATAGTGGCAGTGAGGCCTCAGTGAACGAGGCAGACAGTGGAGTGGAATAGAAAAATAGACTATCATTGGCAGAAAAATAGAATAGCAGAAATGAGGCAGAGAAGATAGGCTATAATCTCTAGTATAGAGGGCCTTGAAATACTAACAGAGAGAAACACAGGCAGAGTAGATCAAGAGATAGGGTCCGTTGAGCTGCTCTATATAGGGAGGCAGTGAGACCCAAAACAAGCAGTGCACCCCATGGGAGTGAAAGGGGAGGAATTGTCTAAAAAAGGGAGGCAGAGGATACTGTTAATGGGGTAACAAGATTTAAAATTTACATTATTCTCACCACTCTGCTTGGATGGATTGTGTGCTGTTCCAGTTTGTCTACTTACACTAGACTT